>JASVEL010013250.1:0-217434 GCA_032618575.1 Nicotiana noctiflora | reverse complement strand
TTTAGAACGCCATTGTTCCTGTTACCGTAATATTCTCACATGTGATTGGATATCTCACGTTACAAAGCCCTAAAAAGAACATGGGGACTTAACGACGACGTCGGTAGTAGAATTTGAATTGAAGTTGCTTTTGAGTTAATTGTATATCCCATTTGAATAGAGACAAACGGTGATTTCATTTATACTACTAAATGGTAAAGTCATTTAATTTTAGGTAGTTGCGATTTTAGCGATAACAAAAATTGTCTGTCGTTATAATTTAAAATTTGATATTCGCTTCCGAGAGAAAATAAATAATATAGTGTAATTTCAATAAAAAAAAATTTTACAATTTAAGTTCACAGAAAATTTAAAATAATGCATATACAATCAGAATACAAATAAGCTACAATTTATCTACAAGATATCTACAAAATAGATACAATAAACTTTAATATCCAAATTCTCATTTCAATTGTAGCATAATTGACCTTTTAGACATAATTGTAGAAGATTTGTAGAAGTTTTAGTCTTCCCAATCTATAATTCATCTACAATATATCTACAATTTTACAATTTAATTATAATTTATCTACAATTTCTGAAAATATGTCTTCTTCTTCTTTGAGTTTGAATCTGAAATTCAGTCAAAACCAAGTCTAATCTTCACCAAAACCCTCAAAATTGAGATATAAATTCCTAAACATATTCTGAAATATTTACAACAACACTCAATCCAAATAAATAATAATTTTTGAAAATTCAAATTTGAATTCAAAGTTTTCAAGCTTTTTAATGGCTATCATTGGTGGAAAATATATGGAAGAACATATTTTTTCAACTTTGAGTTGTTGAAACTCAAAAATTTGAATTGTTCATTCTTTTACGCATATAAATTTCCTTTCCCTTTTTAAAAATTAAATTTAATGTATTATCAATTAACACTAAGATTCTTTCCTTAATTTGAACCCTTTTTTTAAGGAATATTCTGTCATTTTAATGCCTAATAGTCTAGTGATACAAAATTTATAGGTAAAACGTGAACTGTGCGGATAATTAACAAACTAGGCATATTTAGGGTAATAAGATAGGCATAATTTTAATTACCTTGTAGCCCACCAACGGATTCTAACCAAAATTTGTCAATTGGCAGACTGACCCATAGGATACATTATTCCGCGCAAGAGCGTTAGATCATAGATCCACATCTTTTACGAAATTGGACCATTTCTGAATTCAACTTAGGATAAACCCCGTTAACCCATCGTTAATTTTTTTGCGAGAAATTTAAAAATAGTCAGATTTATAACTGGTTATTTAAAATAGTCATTGTTTCAAAGATAATCGAAAGTTCGTCACTGTTTATGTAAAAATAAATCTGAGCGAAAATACTGTTCAAAACCCAGAAAATATGCCTGCATATTATACGGGAGTTCCAGCATAAGTATGCTTGAACTCTCGCATATTATACGGGAGTTTCAGGATAACGATGTTGGAACTTCCGCATAATATGCGAGAGTTCAAGTATAGTTATGCTGGAACTCCTGCATAATATTCTAGAGTTCCGGTAAGTATAAATGCCCATCTCCCGTATATTATATAGGAGTCGGCAAAGTGTACCGGTCCAGCATAATATGCTGGAGTTCGTACACACATGCGCCCGAACTCCCGTATACTATACGGAATCGGTCTCTGTTGTAGTAAATAGTAACTATTTTTCATTGACGTCGTAAACAGTGGCTATTTTTCAATAGCCAACCGTAAAAGTAGCTATACCACGCAATTATGACAGTTTTTTTCCACCGAGTTAATAAAAACTAAGAAGCAGCGACCAAAAGGTCGTTGAGATCGAATACCTGATATTGCATTCCAATTATCTCATAGTTTATAAACTCGACACCGACATATAAACACCTAGAGTGACACTTTTCCTAACTTTATTTTAATTTGGTACAATTTGGAGTGTATATATATACGAGCATATCAATTTCTGGGAGTAAAAAATCTGCAAAGGAATTATTGATACTAAAGTGTAATCGCTAAGAAGTTGAAGAGTAGAATTTGATTGGTGATAATTTTGTTCAACCTAATGAGTAAAATAATAAAAAGTTGAGAAACCATAACTAGTAAATAGTTATAATTTGACTTTGTAGATGTGCCACACCTATCTTTCTTTTGGTTGTAATGATGTTAAGATGAGGTTTCAACATTCTAAAATGGTTTATCAAAAGTAATGAACCTGTCATCAAACAAAATATTGGAAATTTTAAAACTAATTTTTGACCTTAATATAGCAAATTAAAATGTAATGGAGAAATAAGGTACACACCCCTGAGTTCATCCATGTTATGAAGTTATGGGTCAGTAATGGGCTTCTCAAGAATATGGTTTCTAATCGTGACTACGTGGGACCCTATCAACATAAAATGAATTAAACTTTACGATTTGCTATAAGATCTTTGATTCTTTAGGAGAATAAAACGTCAGACGTGATTAATAACTCCAAACGTCAAAGGCTTCTCCCTTCTCATTGATAGAGTCGTAGGCACATTAATTATGTGTGACGAAAACCAGTTTTAAGAAAATTGCACCTTATCATGTTACTTTTGGCAAAAAAATTAGTATAAGTTTTTGGTATTCTTACTAAGATTAAGGTTAAATTAGAGAAGTAAAGGACAAAATATAATTTCACATTTAAAAGGACGTTATATCTTCCTTTTTGGTTTATGGCAAAAAGAAAAAGTAAATTTTGAAACATTTTCCCTAGTTATTAAACATTAATGCCATCTCGCATCTCATCAATTAGAATTATATCGTTAGCAAATAACATAAACAATGGCACCTTCCCTTGAATATGGTATTAGGTGTCCATCGCCAGGGCAAATAAGAACGGGCGAAGCGCAAATCCTTGGTGTAATCTCATAACTGTATGGGTCCAAATTTGGCAACCACGACAATAGCTAAGTAAGATGCGAAACGGAGTTACTATAACACCACGTCTGATGCTCGCCGTGACAAAGGACGAGGACCAAAAACGGCCAGCCAAAACAAGATGTTAACGATTGTTTAAACTTAGAGGAAAACAATAAGTATATGTTTTCGAATATTCTTTATGCTGAACCTTTTAGGGTTACTTGAGAAAATGTCTTTTATAAATAGGAAAAGTTAGTAAAGAAGGGGAAATTCGAACTTGAGGAAAAAGAACACTTGTAAAAGGTTTATCTGAAAGAATATACTAAAGTGGTCTTATTCATTGATTACAAAACTTAAGTATACATTTTTGGTTCTATATTGATAAGATCCAAAGATTCCTCAACCATCTCTTATCTCCTTTTTTCCAAATTATCACAATAATTAGGTAGCAACTTCCTATGATTATGTTGATCGTAATTACTTAGTTTCATTGAGCATTTATGTTGTTGAATTTAAGAGCATTTAATCATCTCAAACATATTAGCTAACGTCATTCATCTTGTCTACTTCACCTATCATTTGGACTAGATTTTATTATTTTTAGCTAAGATTTACCCCTTTTCTCATCATTAATTGGTTTAATCAAAATGTTAAACACTTTTTGTTCAATCAATTTGGCGCCGTCTGTGTGGACTTTTTAGTTAAAATTTTAGTTTCTTCTAGATCATAAAGGGGATAACCATCTTTTCCTAGCTTTGCATAAACTAACAATGGCGGGAAAAAGAGATGCGAGGTTGAAAGCGATAGCGGGTGTCACTACCAGCATCTTGGACACCATCAACGAAGACGGTAGGGAAGACAATGAAAACGTCACACCAAACACTACACCTAAGAGAGATGTTTCGCCTTCCTCACGTAAAGCGTAACTGCTTCACTCGAAAAGGAAGCCTCCATGTCTACAACAGGAGAAGTGCCACCAGTAGTAAAAAGATTACTGGAAGAATGGCTAACAAGCACTATGAATAACATACTTAATAAGCCCGCTCAAAAGGGAGAATAGAGACATTGCACACGTAGATGTCACGACAACCACTAGCGAACAAGACACCTCCAGAACAGGTAACACTCATACCACTATTGACGCATGTAATGGTGCACTCACAACTATTCTAAAGAAAATAGAGTAAATGGAAAAGGAAAATAAGGTGCTCCGTGACAAAACGAAGTAGCACCAAGAAAGGGTCGATAAGATACCAGGCACCCCAAAGTTGTTACTGAAATGGAACATTGGTTGATTCATCGAGCAACCGTACAACGAGGAAGCAACCCTCATGTCATTCCAAAAACCTTCAAAATGCCATCATACCTAAAGATATATGATTGTACTACAGAGCGAGAAGATTATATCATCCACTATATCATAGCCATAAAAGGCAATGATCTTTCTAAAGAACATGTACCGTCAGTGTCTGCAATATTTGGCGAAACCTTAACAGAGGGAGGCCTAACCTGGTACTCACACCTACCAACGCAGTCAATAGAAATGTTTAAAGAAATGGCGGATAAGTTTGTTATCGCTTATGTAGGGACTAAAACGGCGGAAGCCAAGGTAAACAACATACTTGCCGTTAGGCAGACGCCTGGCAAAGGACTCAGGGACTTCCTAGCCCAATTTAACAGCGTGAGAATGAGCCTACAGAATGTATCAGATGGGATAGAAATAGAGGCCTTCTAGAAGGGGTTGAGCAGGAATGGGTCGAGAGAAACTAGAAAACTATTAAGCAGGCTCATGAAATACCCTCACACCACCTACAAAAAAATACGCAACCTATTACGCTGAGGGCTGACGAGGACGATTTCGATAGCCCGATCCAATGGCTAACGACAGTTCAAACAGAAAGAAAGAAAGATCATCGCAATGATGGTTGAAGGGATAAATTGGGTCCCCATTCCGGTAGAGAGAGATATAAGCCCTATATCATAACGGCCATCCCACCTACCCTGGGGCACACGAATGGCCTTTCTTGACATACCGTGGCACAAAGAAACGAAAGAGGTATTCCTCCGCTCTTATTTACTCACATTTTTTATGTCTCCCCTTTAAAAATAGTGTACGCATTAGATAAGATCGACACGAAGGTATAATGGCCGCAAAAGATGAAGCCCGATCCATGTAATCAGAAGTCAAACATCCTATGTGAATTTCACCAGGAACGGGGTAATAAAATTGAGGACTACATAGGTCTGCCGTAGGAGGTAGTGCGAATGCTAAATCAGGGACACCTGAGAGAACTTATGAGAGAACGAGGACGTGCCAACTTTGCTTGCGGATGCAAACAAACGAGGGACCCCCAAAACTGCCTTCTCCCTCTTACCATACAAATGATCATCGATGTAGGTGACGGGACAGCAATCAACCATGTGAAATTCACCACTACACACAAACTCAAATGGTCGATCACTCACGAATAGTATGACCTCGAAGATAGTATCGTCTTCGATAAGTCAGATACTGGCGGTTGTTTCCTCACTATGATACTCTTGTTATTACTTTACATATTGCGGATACTGATATGAAAAGAGTAATGGTGGACGACAGAAGTGGCGTGTGTATTATCCATCCTCGAGTCCTCGTACAGATGAGGCTCGAAGATAAATTAATAACGCATTGCATAACACTAACGTGTTTTAATACTGCAGTTGAGCAAACTTCTAGAGAAATAATGCTACCCGTTCTAGCTATAGAGTCACCCCAGAAACAATTTTTCCCGTTATGGACCACGACATATCCTAGAACACCATCATAGGGAACCCGTGGATACACACTATGCGGGCCATCCGTCAAGTCTCTATCAAGTAATCTAGTTCCCTATCCATGGGGAATATTCAGCATCTGAGGCGAATAATACACTACATAATAATGCCTTCACATCGCCTAGGATTGCGCATACACCCAACAATTAAAGAGAGAAAGCGAGGAAACATTCCAATTATCAATGTTGGGAACTAAACTCGAGGTACAGACATACGTTGTCAAGGCTCCCAACATCGTGGAAGCCACCGAGTCGTCCATAGAAGATCTCGATCTTGTCCAACTAGACAACAACTATAGCACAAAAAGTCTTATATCGGGCACAATCTCTCAGAACCAGTTAACTCTCATAAATTCTTAACTGACAGTGATGATTTGTTTGCCTTTTCCTATTCTGAATGTTGGGCATCCCGAAAGACATTGCCACAAACAAATTAAATGTTGACCCCCTCTATCCACCAGTGCGGCAAATAAGGAGAAAGTTCAAAGCCATAATTAACGAAGTCGTCAACGAAGAAGTTGATAAGCTTCTCACCAATGGCTCCGTCTGAGAGTCCAAAAATCCCCAATGGATCACCAATGTGGTCATGGTAAAGAAGAAAAACGGAAAATGGAGGATATGTATAGATTTCACGGGCCTAAACAAGGCGTGCCCAAAAGACTCATTTCCATTGCTACATATCGACCAGCTCATCGACGCAACAACACGACATGAGTTGCATGCCTACTCGAGTTACAAGCAAATCCTCATGGAGGAATAGGACCAAGAGAAAACTACTTTCATCACTCACCAGGGAACGTACTGCTACAAGGTCATGCCATTCGAATTAAATAATGAGGGGGCGACATACCAAATATTGGTCACCAAGATATTCAAAGATCAACTCGGAAAAACAATAAAAGTCTATATTGATGACATGCTCGTTAAATCAAAACCAAAAGAAGACCATATCGATCACCTGAAGGAAGCCTTCGGTGTACTAAGGCGGCATGGCATGGAGTTAAACCCCGAAAAATGCGCATTCGGCGTAACCTCGGGAAAATTTCTCAGTTTTTTAGTATCACAAAGAGGCATTAAGGTTAATCCATACCAGATCAATGCCATCAAAAGGATACCCGAAATGTTAACCAATAAAAAACAGGTACAAAAACTAAAGGGCCGGATAGTTTCCCTATTAAGGTTCATCTCGCAATCGTCGGATAGATGCCATAAATTTTTTAATGTGCTAAAGAAAGACAACATGCTCTAGTGGAATATAGAATGCATCGAGGCCCTTAGAAAACTAAAAACATATTTGTCCTCGCGACCATTAATCGCGAAGGCAAATCCCGGCAAATGCCTCCTTGTTTACCTAGCCATCTCAAAAGTCGCGGTAAGAGTGGTTTTTCTCCGCGAAAACAAAGGAATGAAATCTCCGATTTTTTATATCAGAAAAACCTTGGTGGTTTCCTAAACGAGGTATCCCCTCCTTGAACAACTGGCACTGGCATTGGTCTTAGCTTCACGGAAGTTTAGACTATATTTTTAATGTCACCCCACATCGATGGTGATGACTTTCTCCCTTAAGAGCGTCCTGCACAAACCCGAATTGTCAGGCAAATTGGCCAAATGGGCCATAAAATAGAGCGAGCACGATATAACACACCAGACGCGAACTGCGAAAAAGTCGCAGGTACTCGCCGACTTCGTTGTCGACTTTAGTGCATAAATATTGTCCTAGCTCAAGCAAGAAGCGCTTCACACCTCCCCTAGATGACCCGACCTTTGGGTCTTCCATACCAACGACGCATCTAATGCATCGGGTCCGGATTAGGACTCATACTTGAAGTCCCAACAGGCAAAGTAATTCGCCAATCCATACGATGCCTCGAAATGACAAACAATGAGGCCGGGTGTGAGGCCAAAATTGCAAGACTGAAGCTAGACCTCAAATATGGTGCACAATGATTCATCATCCGATGTGACTCACAACTCGTCGTTAACCAAGTTACTAGGACTTTTCAAATCAAGGAGCAAAGGATATAAAAATACCGGATAGAAATCCACAAGCTACTACTAGAATTCAAAGAATGCCAATTCGACTTGATACCCCGGGCACAAAAAATTGAAGCGGATGTTCTCGCCAAAAAAGCAACAACAACCAAAATTATTACCAAGGAAAATGTAGTCACCCTCCTCCACTCATTAATAGACCATGTTGAGGTACATTCTATTAATTTAACTTAGGACTAGCGCAACCACATCATGACATATTTGCAGGAGGGAACACTCCCACAAGACAAAAATGAAGCCAAAAAGCTTCGAATACAGGCACAGAGGTACAAGCTCATAAATTACGACGTTTTCAAAGGGACGTTCGGTCGTCCTTTGAAAAAATGCCTAGAACTAAATCAAACAAGGCGTGTGCTAGAAGAAGTACACGAGGGTCACTGCGGTGCCCATACAGGCGATCGAGCTCTCATAAGATCCCTCATTTGGGCAATATACTACTGGCCTACGATGAAAAGTGAACCTGCGGATTACAACGAGAAATATGAGCAATGCCAAAAGTACGCACCTATGATACAACAAGCGGGAGAACTCCAGCACTCCATCACTTCACCTTGGCCATTCATAAAATGGGGAATGGACATCGTCGGACCCTTTCCAGCAGGGCGAGGTAAGACACGTTTCCTTTTATTGTAACTGACTACTTTTCCAAATAGGTGGAAGCAGGTGCGTTCACCCAAATACGTGAATTGGAAGTCATCACATTCATATGGAAAACATCATATGCCATTTCGACATCCCCAAAGAATGCATACGACAATGGACCTCAGTTCATCATAAAAAAAAGATGATTGCGTTCTTTGAAAAATGGCGCATCAAGAGAATACTCTCCACGCCATACCATCCCGCCGGCAACGGTCAAGCAGAATCCTCCAACAGAATAATATTGAATATACTAAAGAAAAAGCTCGAGGGTGCCAAATGGCTATGGCCGAAACTACTACCAGAGGTATTATGGTCCTACCACACCATGCCAAAAACCAGCACAGATGAAATGCCATATTCATTAGTCTACAGGACTAATGCCGATATATCCGTTGGGGTCAGAGAACCTAGCCTGAGATACTCTAATGAGAGTGGACCAAACAACAACGAGATCAGAATACAAGACCTGAACAAAGTAAAAGAACGGAGAGATATGGATCATGTAAGGATGGTAGCCCAAAAATAACAAGCGAAAAGGTACTACAACAAGAAGGCCAAAATACGACCACTCAAGGTCGAGGACTACCTCCTCAAGTCCAAAGCGCAAGTAACCAAAGACCAAAAAGAAGGAAAACTGAGAAGCAACTGGGACGTGCCATACTAAATCACAGCGGTAGCAAGCAAAAGGGCATTCTAACTAGAAACAATAAAAGGAAAACTACTACAAAACAACTAGAATATTTGCCACCTCAAATACTTCCACTTCAGAAAAACGACGCCACCCAAGTCGTACTCTTTTTACATCACCCGAGTTTTGTCCCAATTATGTTTTCTCGTGGAGGGGGACATCTCGAAGTTCAAAGCATAATTCATCGCCCCGCCTACCGATGACATCTCCAAGCCTAGCGATAAATGGACTAGATACAAGGAAACTTCTCCAATATATGTATGAAACCGACATGTACAATACTCCAGTAAATGAAATAAAGCAACATTTCACCCAACATTTTACTCTCCAACGATCTTCTTTCGCAATCTAGAGTTCGATCTCGCTCGAACTACAACGAGTTAACATTTTGACATTAACTCGAAATAACACCGATACGGTAAAGATCGTGGCCAAAGAAAAGAGTTTGACATCGCTCGAACCACAACGACTTAACATTTCAGCATTAACTCTAAATGAAACCCCTACGACATAGGGCGTCACTAAAGAAAAGAGCTCGACCTCGCTCAAACCATAACGGGTTAACATTTCGAAATCAACTCGAAATAACACCCCGTCGCCAAGAAAATAGCTCGACCTCATTCGAACCACAATGGGTTAACATTTCGTTATTAACTCGAAATAACATCCCTACAACAAAGACCATCGCCAAAGAAAAGAGTTTGATATCGCTCGAACCACAACTGATTAACATTTTGACATTAACTCGAATCAATACCCTTACGGCAAAGACCATCGCTAAAGAAAAGAGTTTGACATCGCTCAAACCATAACAGCTTAATATTTTGATATTAACTCGAAATAACACCTATACGGCAAAGACCGTCGCTAAAGCAACGAATTCGACATCGATCGAACCACAACGAGTTAACATTTTGATAGTAACTCGAAATAATACCCGTACGGCAAAGGCCATCGCCAAAGAAAAGAGCTCGACCTCGCTCAAACCACAATGGGTTAACATTTTGACATTAACTCGAAATAACACCCCTAAAGCAAAGACCCTTTCCAAAAAAAAAGAGTTCGATCTCGCTCGAAGTGCAATGGGATAAAAATTAAACATTAACTTGAAATAACACCCCTACGGCAAAGGCCATCGCCAAATGATGAGTTTTACCTCACTTGAATCATTTAATACTCGGCGTCGCACAGATTACTCGACATCCGACGTTGCCTGAATCACTTTATACAAACTTGTTTGAGTTATTAAATTCCTTGGTCACCTATGACAAAACAACATGAGGCTGGAACCCCCCCCCCCCCCAAATAACAAACAAAAATAATAGTTCAGAGGTACACAACAAAAAAGTAATTGTTCCATCACAGCTGACATATTGCTTTAAAAGGTTCTCAAGGACAGCCTCACAAAAATAGCAAAGCAAAAATGAATTAAACAAAGTCCGGCATATCATCCCCCGTGGCATACTCCTCCTTATACCAAGAATCAGAGACGATTTTGTCCATATCGTCAAAATCAACATCGTATCCACTAGGTGTGCCTAGGTCGTAACTACAAGCCTCACAAACTGCACTTGCTTTAACACGCACATCCCGAAGTTCTACCTCAGACACCTTCCCATCATTATGATGGGACTTGTACACGTCAAGTTGAGCTTCGGCATGAACCTACATCTTATATAAATCTCGTGGCATGATAGGGTCAGCCGAATCATGAGATATAAAGGGTTATGACTGCCGTCGCACATCCTCCGCCTTCAAAGCATTAGCCTGTTTATTCAACACAGACAACTGTGCCTCCAGATCTCGGACACGTTCCTCAAACCTCACTACGTTGAGCACAGATTTCTCCACCTCCTTGTTTCATTCAAATCTACAAACGCGAAGGGGTCTTCCAAAACTCTACCTTAGAGACGACAATCGACCTATCCCTTTCAGCCTGAACCATTCTATCATCCTTAATGCTTAGAGCTCCCCTTAGGTTGACAACCTCCGCTGCCCTCCATCACCCCTTGTTCATCTCAAGTTCATCTTCCTTGGACTTAAGAGTCGCCTCTAGTTCACTACATTGGGCAATGGCCTTCATTAGGTCTTTATCCTGACCTTTTACACAAGCACTTCATTAGACCTTCATTAGATCTTTATCCTGACCTTTAAGCATCTCTGTCAACAGTGCTTTTCTTCTTCATGGGAACACTTTTGCCCTTCTTTGCATTTCTCTTACTATGAGTCACCATATTAACACTTTCAGGTATCTCATATTTCAATCTCTCTTCTTCTTGAACACGCATGGTCAAAAGTTCATTGATTGACCATTTATCCTTATGTGTGTTGTAAGAAATCTTGAACGGAACATATTCCGCAGGAAGGGAGTTTAGAATGAAATACACAAGAAATGGTTCAGACATATCCACCTTAAGGGACTTGATTTTATCAACAATGTCTCTCATCTCCATAATGTGCTCACGCACCGTACGACTTCTGTCGAAGGTCATACTTGAGAGTCTCTTCATAAGAGTGCTGGCCAATGCCTTATCAGAGCTTACGAATTGTTAATCAATTTCCCTCATGTGAGCTTTGACCTTATCGCTATTAGGGATAGAACCCTAATGCTTTCGCTTATATGGGCTTTTATGAGTATTAAACTTAAGCGATTAGATCGCTCCCACCGCTCATAATTAGCCTTAGCAGCTGGTGTACTTGATTCTGTGGGGATATGTGGTTCATCCACACGGAGTGCCAGGTCCAGATCCAAGCACCCTAAAGTGAGAAGGACTTTCTCCTTCCATTCAGTATAATTGTCACCAGAAAGCATTGAAATTCGATCATTCTCATTAAAAATAGCGATAGGAAAATCGGTAAAGATTGCAAAACAAGTATAAACATACATAAGCTATGAAGTACAATCCACCAAAGGTGAATCACGTAAAATGCCGATTCTAAGTAAATTCTAAATTTTCCTGTGGGCAGAGGTTGCAACCCATGCATAGAATTTACTTAACTTTAGTAAACTAGTAAACCAAGATATACCAAAATTAATCTCTACCTATGGGCATAAGATTATTTCCAACTTAAAGGTTTACTATCTCATTCCAATTAATCCCACCCAAATGGTTATTACCTTATAGGGCCGAATTGCCATTTTAATGAGATAATTTGACTAAGCAGATGTCATTATAATTTTAATCACTAAATTTTATGTGATTAAACAACTTAATTTTCTTTATATCAAGTACTCAAGATGTCGTAACTACTCCTAAGTACATCACATAAAAGAAAGCTTAAAAATGACATTTCATAATAATTAACATCAATTATTGATTTAAGCCAATATTGACTGGTTTCACAACGGACACACCGAATATAAACATAATGCCTACAAGGTCCCTTTAACAAAAAGTAATTCTTGTAACAATAAATCTTAATTTATTAGAATCACTTGAAATAATAGGAAAACTATCCATAGCTGCCAAATAACAAAGCGACAGACAAGTTTATAGAATACATTTTGTGTGGCTTTAAAACTTGAATGAACACAACTTCATGTCATATTACACATAAATATTTTTCTCATAATTAAAGCTTTCACCCGAACTTTGAACGAGTAAGGATAAAAAATTAGACAGTTCAATAATACTATATAACCGAGAAAATAATAATTCATTTATATCCAATGTGAGAAAAACTTACAATATATATACTGTTTGGGTGAATATTTTCACTTAGAACTAAATGGATTAGCATATATCCAAATAGTAAATGTATTAGCTTTCTAGGAAACTTAATATAGCCAAGTAATTGTTAAATTATAAAGAAGAGAAAAGCTTTAAGCCACAATAAATATATAGATTTAACATTGAAATAAACCGACAAAAATACTCACCTAACAAAGGTTCTTGGCCAACTTCAAATATAGACAAAATTAAGCTTCTGGCTACCAGTTAATACAAGACAATGTATTATGGAATCTTTTCATAGGTACAACACAAAATTATTAAGTTTTCAGTGCCTCTTTCTCAACAAAATCACAAACGACTCCAACGGCAACATACTGGAAAGCCAAAAACCTAAGGTTTTCCCTATAGACTAGAGAAATCCAAGTTACATAAACATGAAGGTACTTGATGTTACATTATATTCGTAATCATCATTAGCAGACACTGAACAATATAGCTTAAAGGCAGGCTCTGATACCACATATTGAAAATTCGAACACACATACAGAGCCAACGCAACAAAAATTATACAAGGAACATACCTTCAGCCATGCTTATTCAAGTAATGTAGGGAATTGCTTTTGAAACCTTTAGTAGAAAATCTAGGGAGCCTTCTAGCCTGTGCCTATCGTAGGATGCCAGACTGATGGAGTCACAAACATATTTATAGGTAGGCTAGGGACACTCAGACAAATACTTTAGCCCTAGGGACTTCTTCATAAATCATAATTACCCACGGACTCCTAGTATATGGTAATTTCTTTCAATCAAAGAAATATCATATATACATAACTATATAATATTTGATATATTATTTCCTTGTGAAGACAAGATAAATTATCTTATATATGGGTCACACTAAACTCTCTAGAAGAGACTATAATTTCTAATATTTCCACGTTCAAAGAAAAAGTTTCACATCATTTGCGTAAAATTCAATAACAATTTTAAAACAAAAAAAAAACTGCTTATGTCAATCTCACCTGAAAAAACTCTAAAATAAACTTAATTTAACACCGAATTCCGTGCACATCAACTATTTCAACATTTGGGGTCAGATACGGAGCAAATTTTAAATAACAAAAAACTACACAGACAGAAAAATTGTATGCTACTCCACCGAACCACTCCTTTGGATTTATTATTCTCTTCCCTATAATAGGTTGTTAAGCTCTAAAAGAAGTGACAAGCTGACAATTAATTTTAAAACATCTACGTAATCATACTTGTGCTTTTGAGTGAAAGATTTAAATTTGTACGTGGCAGGTTTTAGGTTAAACAAATAGGTCCACGTGTCGCCGCAAAGTAAAGTTGATTACACGTGGCTGGGATTTGAGCATGCTTTAGAGGAATTAATTTTGTATTTAATAGGTAAGTACTCGTGTTACATGCACTAAACACCAAAAGCAAAAAGGCTAAGGTTGAGGCATGTACGTTTCTGTTACGTAATCTTGGCTTGTACTCTCTGTCTGTTCTTCAATGTCATAAGTTTTAAAATATTGTTTCTTTTTCGGACAAACGTCTTGCTTCCACTATGTAAATTTTCATTTTTCCTTGACATCTTTTTACTTTTTACGTAATTTGTGTTTGATGATGAAATTTCAAATTTAACTTGAAATTGAATTCTAAAACTTTTGAAAATTGTAAAAACTCCAAAAAAAAGAAAAAAAAAAAAATATATATATATATATATATATATATATATATATATATATATATATGTATATATATTTTTTTTTAATTTTTTACTCCAAATCATTCACAAATAAATCAAATTCAATTTTACAGCCGGATCGATAACGAGTCATTTCCGAGCTTGATTTTCTTTTTGTTTCGGGTGGTTCGAACTAAATGAAAGAAAGGTCAAACAACTTCTTCAAATGAACAGACATTTGCTTCATGGTCATTTCGAACCAGTCAAACACTGGAGCAAGTAATTTGAAAAACTTTATAAATGAGCTGAGACTAATTGAAATATTTGCTTTGAGACCTCAATATACATTGAAAAAAAAGGGGATCCTCAAATTGTAGGGAATCTTACATAAATGCCCCAAATAAGTCTTAATGTACCAACCTGTAGTCATTAATCATAGATTACCAAACTAACCAAGCACATATAAAAATTGAAAACCCAAATAAACAAGGTTCTGTCTCTTCGAGAATTTGACGCAAAGATCTTCTTCCATACCTTTAAGCGTGATCAACAACTTTAGATGCAAGACGAAAATGAAATTTTATCGATAAAGTAGCAAATAAAGTGATGAAATATATATATATATATATATATATATATATATATATATATATATATATATATATATATATATATATATATATATATATATATATATATATATTAAAAAGCTAATATATAAGATTCCAAAAATCTAAGCAAAAAGAACATTTTACATGGATATGCTTAAAATTTATAGAAAATACGTAGATGAGTAAATTAAATTTTAAGTAAGATTGGAGGCGGTTTAGACTGATTTGATATCAAAATTCATAGTTAAAAATTGAGTTCAAAATATTTTTCAAATGACACATGTATCAATGATGTGTCATGCATTTATAACATGCTTGTATATGTGGATATATATATGTGATACACATTCGAAACAAATATGATACATATGTGATACACTTCACTTTTTTTTTTTTCATGTTATCATCTATTTCAAAATTTCAATCCAAACCAGCTTAAAACTCCACCAAATTATCCCAAAACTGTGATTTAAGTTCCTTAAGTAGAATCCAATCTATTTTATTAACATCCGCTAAAAAATAGCAAAAATTTGGCTACAAATAACTAATTGGCTATATTGATCGTATTTCATGCCAAACAAAATTTTAATTTTTAAATACCGTTTTTACTTTAATTTTTTTTTCCCACTTTTTTCTCAAAATTTTACAATACTTATGTCCATTCGCCCACTAACATTTTTATTTACTTAGGAAGATGTAATTTTATGAATTCAAACTCAGAGATATTTTTTTAATACCATTTCACCATATAACCTTTTTAGATGACAAGAACGCTTTTAATTCGATGATATGGTAAACTTACGATGCTAATAATCGTCTTGTTTCCGGTTATAACACAGATAATTCTTTCTTTTTTTCAAAAAAAAATTAGTAATATCATTTATACATGAAATTTGATTAGTTCAAGAAAACAATTTGAAGAAAAAAAACTTCTGGCTCCAAAAACTAATTTAAATCTTTTCTTTCGTTCATAAAATTTTAATTTTTTAAAAGTAAAATATATGTTCAAATACAATTTTAATATATAAAAACTCTTTTACAATACAACTTCAATTCCTTTTTTAAATTTTAGCCAAATATATGCGGAAATGCTAGGATGGAAGACGCTATATATCTTGATGTCATGCTCTGCTTCTCCAACTGGCAACTTTGACAAATTAAGGGTGGGTTCAGTAAATGCATCAGACCTGCAACCCCTGCTTTAGTCATTTCTATGATCAAAATATACTATACTGTAGTAGTACTTAAGTCGCAACTAAATATTTTCATCTTTTCAAACATAATTTCGAATTATTAGTCAAAATCTAGATTAGGACTAGCTGGTTAACCAACGCGGAAACTAAATGGTCCACATAATCTCTGAGGATCTAAATCAATTAAGGAATAAGCTGGTTATCTAAACGGACGTAGAACCATTAATTTGGTCAATTCTGAAGGACAGTGCCACCTATTGAAAAGATTAATTGATGGAATGTAACACCTTTCTGGGGTCCAATGCTATCAGATCATTCATTAATGACACTTCAAACTTTGTTTTAACCATCAATCTTAAAGGTAAATTATTTGGTTTACTGCCGACTTCTCCGAAGGCAGATGTAGTGTAGAGTTTACGGGTTTAACTGAATCTATATTTTTTGATGTTGAATAAAAATTTATATGTAAAAATTCATAAAAATTGTAAAAATAATAGATATGAACCCATAACTTTAAAAAATATAATAGATTTAAACCCATAAAATTTAAATTTTGAATCCGCCTCTGGACCTCTCTTTCTTCCATGGAAAACATACCGTCGAGGACAGAATTTTTAATAATTAATAAAGCTTGTTCACATGTAATGTTTCAAGTAATAGGTCCTAAACGTAGTTATTAATTATTTCAAAAATATGTTTTTTTTTCATATTTTACAAGTTGATGATTGTACGTCCGTACAAGACAATAATTTTATCTTAAAGTTATCAAGGTTTAAGTTTGGTGTAAAAAAAGGGTGCTACATATCATAAAGATTATTGCCCAAGAAAATTCGAATAAATCAATAAGCGATAAGAGCCCCAAAACTCGTAGAATCCTATCAAACGAGAATCCGATAATGCATAGGACCCCTAGAAGATCTTGGATTCTAGGCGATTAAATACTATCCATTTGGACTGCTGAGAATATCTTTTCACATATCATCAGAAGAACTACGTTTTGCACACTTTAATCGAATATTAGTGTTGTGTTCTTCTTGAGTCAATCTAGTGAATGGATTTTAGAAAATTGAGTTGTAATTAAAGTATCACAAATAATTAGTGAGTTGAAATGCGTGTTTACTTTACAAGTTAGAGTAACTTGTAAATAAAATAGTGGAGGTAGGAATACTAGAGAGTGTTCAATACTCTTGTAATTGATATATTTTGGCCTGTTATTCTAGTGGAGTCGAAGTTGAAAATTTCACATAGTGTTTCGTAATTTTTGCACCTTTTGAACCAAATAATTTTTCAGGTAAAAATTAATGTACTTACTTTATTGCCTATTTTACTTAACAACAACAACTACCCAGTATAGTCCCACAGGGTGGGGTCTGGGGAGGGTAATATGTACGCAGGCCTTACCCCTGTCCGATAGAGCAGGGATGATGTTTTCAATCGATCATCGACGCAAAGACAAAAAGAGAAAAAATAAAACAAAAATAAAAAGAAAAAGGACAAGCATTAGTGATGTTAGCATAAATCACATAAATATATGAGTAAACAAAGACAAAAAATAACCTGACATATAGAAGGACAAGATACACAGGAACAAAACATGGGGCATTCGTAAAACCTTACAATAAGAAAATGGCATGCCATACAATATATCAAGCCTATATGGGTGGATCCCCACACCCCGGTCCTACCGCGTGGAAGGAGAGCGTGTAATACTAGAAGTCTCTATCCCACAATCCTAATACTACACCTCGAGGCATTTCTATCAAGGGCCATGTCCTCGGAAATTCGCATGATAGCCATATCCTGCCTAATCACCTCTCCCCAATACCTCTTGGGCCTCCCTCTACCGCGATACGCACCAACACCGTCAGCCGCTCGCAACTCCTCACCAGGACATCGGGGCTTTTCCTCCGCACATGCCCGAACCACCCGAGTCTCGCTTCTCGCATTTGCCTATTTTACTTCTTGTTTAAGAAACACCGTAAAATAACAAATTCTTTGGTAATTCAAACGGACACTCAAATTAACACATACACAAAAAATAAAATGGAAATGAAAGAAATGAGTACTTCTATCAGCTTAGTCAAAACAATACTGATAGCTAGTGGTAGGTTTTCTGTATCAAAGTCAATGGAAGGTCCAGCTTTTATGATTAAACATTGAGGTAATGCATTCAGTTTATTTCCTCTGTCTCAGTCTGTTTATAACTTCTCATTTATCTTAATAAGGTTGATAACACTAATTTTTCTAGAACCAAACAAAAAGTAAATTAGATTTTATTTTTTAAATGTAAAGTCTGAATATAAAAAAATTAACACAAAAACAAATACTTATATATTATGGCAATGAATAATTTCTATAAAGATATTTGTCACAAATTATTTTGTTTAATAATTAAAGTAACGGAAAACTAACAATCATTTCACTTCATTTAGCTTAAGAAAGAAGATTGGTCAAGTAGTTTCCAAGATTTAAAGGCGACAAAGGTATATATTAAGGGGAAATGGTATTTATTACACACTTGACATAACGCCTTAACCAGCAAGTGGGGGTGGGGTCAATAGCAGCAGCTGCAGGTTAACCATAGATTAGGATTAGAACCAAGGTAAAAAAATACACAAGTGGTTAACAAGGACGACCACAAACCTATAGATTCTTACATTATCTACAGTCATCATCATCTTCATCAACCCATAACCAAAAAATACAAAACACAAAACACAAAACTTTTCTTCCTTTTTTCATCTCTTTCTCTAATTTCTCTCTACAAAAAGCTCTACTTCTATACTTCTTCCTTTTTGCATGAAATGTTAGACCAAAGTCTAACAACAATATTCAACTCTTAAATCTCAACAAAAATGCAAAAGAACTAGATGTTTCAAAAATGGATATAAGCAACAACACAACGACTGCCATAGCCACTACTGTCAAGAGCACTGAAGCTGAACCCGAAACCCCTATTCGGATCCAACCCGCTAAGCCCATTTCTTTTAGCAACGGTGTCCTTAAACGCCACAATTCTCTTCATCTTCCCCACCACCATGGTTTTAACAACAACAACCACCACGCGGTGGTTGTTACTTACAAGGAATGTTTGAAAAATCACGCTGCTAGCTTAGGTGGTCACGCCGTTGACGGTTGTGGGGAATTTATGCCCTCTCCCACTGCTAATCCGGTGGACCCTACTTCGCTAAAATGCGCTGCTTGTGGCTGTCACCGTAATTTTCACCGCCGCGAGCCGGAAGAGCCAGTAATTCCAAATCAGAACACCATTCCGGCGTTAGAGTACCAGCCTCATCATCGCCACCACCCTCCACCACCGCCGCCGCATCATGGTGGAAGTGGGGGCCACAGCAGCCCTAATTCCCCTTCTCCGCCTCCGATCTCCTCTGCTTATTACCCCGCTTCTGCACCCCACATGCTCCTTGCTCTCAGTGCTGGCTTGTCTGGCCCACCTGCCGAGAATAATCCGCTAATTTCCCCATCTTCAAACCAGATGTCATCTGCTCATTTATCAAACCCTAATGGAAGTGGGAGAAAGCGATTCAGAACTAAATTCACGCAAGATCAGAAGGAGAAAATGCTAGAATTCGCCGAGAAAGTTGAGTGGAAAATACAGAAGCGAGATGAAGAGCTGATTAACGACTTCTGCAGCAAAATCGGAGTTGAAAAAGGGGTTCTTAAGGTGTGGATGCACAATAATAAGTGCAAGAAAGATCAAGCCATCGCCGCTGCTGCTGTTAACGCCGTCGCTGCCACATCCCACCTCAATGGTAATAATGCTAACGGTTTTGGTTTTGTTAGTAGAAATAACACTGACAGTATTGCTTCTGAATTCCACCTTCATCGCGAAAGCAGCAATGACAACGACAAAAACCACAACCGCCATCTTCATAACAACGATAGTGTTAGTGCTCACGGTGTTACCACTAATGGGTCTTCTTCTTCATCTTAATCTTCGAATTAATTGGTGGACAAAATAAGGCTTATCTTAAGTATTAAGTAGTTCTAGAACTAGAATGAGAAAAAAAAAAGAAATTTCAGGCTGCTACTATTAGTTTATGTTACTCCTATTAGTTTTTCTTTCCTCTGTTGGTAAAAATTAGCGTTAAGAACTTGATGATGATAACGATGGAGAGATATTCTTCCAATGAGCAATTTAATTTGTTTATTTTCTTTCTTTCATGTCTCTGTAAACTACACTAATTATGTCTCTCTTGATTGACATTAGTGTTTACCTTTACTAATTTGGGCTTCATAATTTCTAGTTATATTTTTTTCTTCGTGTAATAGTTCTTCAAATTCTTACACTTCTGCACGTATTTAGCACCTATAGCCATGGAACATTAAACAGAGAAGGAAGCTTGAGTGGTGTGACGGGGTCGAGGTGGGGGGTAGGTTTGGGGGAGGGGGGAGTGTTAATTTTGATTCTTGTCTGAGATAAAGAAGCACAAAGTGGCATACATGCAATGGGGCGGTTACGAATATTATTTTAATGCGCTTGCAATAGGTTGCTTTACTTTATACATATTCAATTTTGTTCTTTTTATTAGATTAACAATACTTATAAATACGTGATTAGTGTTTGATTATTTTAATGTTTTTTTATCCTCTCTAAAGCTGCAGCATTCTTCTTTAGATATTTTTTAGACCTTTTCTTTTCTATTAGTTGTGTGATGACTATTTTGTGTTAGGTCACCATGACATGTTAATCATGGCAAAGATAGGTTATCTCAATTAGTTTTCTCTTTCGAAAGCATAAAAAATTTAGGGTCATCGAAAAAGGTGAAAATTCCACTTTTAACCACTTGATGACTTCAATGTACAGAGTACTTTTGTGGTAGGAATTTAATAGGCTGGTTTCATAAAGTAATCTCCATGCATGATGATATCGAAGTTAACTTTCTAAGGAATTTTGGGTTATGGTAAAGTGTGGTTTAGTTGGCTTTCTTTAGAAAAATTAAAAGTAACGTTATCCATTAACAAAGTCTAATCATTGTTAAGAAGACAATCAAACTTTGTTTAGTTGTGACTTAACGACTAAAAGTATGACTTTCCTTTTAAGGGAAGCAGCCGAATGACAATAATTAATTATTACAACGTGACGAAAGATTAGTGTCGTGTCATTACCTCCTGTGGCCCTAAGTGGTGGTTTGGTTTCTTTCTGGATCTCAGCTTAATGGAGTAATCTTTATTTGTTGAAAGGGAAAAAAATTCTTTGTTTTCGGCTTGATAAAAAGTCTAACGATAAATAATTAGGGTGATTGAGATTCAACAACCTAAAAGTATGGGTTGAAGGGTCGTTCAGGCTTTTCATTAATTTAGGTATAGGGTTGGCTATATAGCTGTCTGATCTGGATTACATAAGCATTATCATTTACTATTCAGACACATGATTGTCTGTTTACTTTTTCAGGCAGAAATCATAATTGATTACTTGCATATATAAAAGCTGTAATAACAGTACTTTTCTCTCCCTAAACATCACCTAATAGGTTTATTGCGTGTGTTTCAACCTATGCTAGGCAAAATTAAGAATTTTTTTTTATTATGTCGGAGATTCAAATTGTATTGGTTCAAATTTGGACGATCACGGCTATCGACAAGCACGACAGAAGTCGGGATTTTCAGGGCCCGACATTCTGTAAAGGATGATAAGCAACAAATGGAAGACGTATGAATTTTATTATAATATATGCGCAACAGGAGATATTAGGAATATACTCTTGAATATTCCTTATGACGTGTCCTTTAGGGTTTAGAAAAAGATTGTCCCTTATATAGAGGCTCCGGGACGAAGTTAACAAAGAGTATTAACACCTTCTTACATAAAGGATTGACGTCTTTTTACATGTGATTGGTTGCTTCCATATAGATCATGAAATATCATTCATTGTGTTCATCTAATGATATCTCTTAGGTTTTAGAGTTTTATTGTGCTTAGCTAAAATTTATCCCTTCATTCTTTTTGATTAATTTGTTCACAAAGGTTTCAATATCTTTTGAGTTAAACACGAACTACTTTCGATCAAATAATCATGGATTTGCATTCTGATCCATGTAAGAGTGGCTCCTTACTAAAAGTTTCTTAATTCTCCTTGGCTTAAAATTTGTAGTAAAAGATAATTGAAGCTTATCCTTCTTGTTGCTCTCTTTAATATTTATGAGCGAAGACGTTTACTGCTTTGTCTTTGGGAGCGAGTAGGGATCTAGGAAGGAAGAAAAGTGGTTGGTGGAAAGGATCACAATAAGGAGTTTTTGAGTTGTCAAAGTTGATATATAGATCAAATTAATATATGAGGGGCCTTAAAACATACTCCATCTCTTTCAAAAGAATGAAATTATTAAGTACTATATTTGGAAACTCCAAGAAGATATTTTTGATCATATTTCTTGCAAAAAGTTTTTATATTTTTTAAATTGCTAATTATTGTAATTTATAATACTTTTTAGATACTCTTAAATTTTATTTCAAAGAACTTAAAGAATCTGTGTCCATATTTACACAAGAAAATTATTAATTTGACCCTCGTAATTGAAAAAGGTTCAAATAAATTAAAACCAAAAACATTATTTCATAAAGAACATATCCCCCGGGGTCCAAAGGCATATCTTGTTTGGATTCTTACGGTGACTACATCTTTTAAGTATAGAGAGTAGGTCAGGGTGGGGCTTTTTAGTCCCTAACTAGATGGATTTTCGAGTTGAAGTGATGCTCACAATTCATCCCATAATCCAAGAATCGACTCAATTCATTTCAATTTATTAGGGCTTATTCTATAGAATTGGCATACACAATAATAAGCTTCATAAAGTTGGCATACAATTGATTTTTGTTGTTCCTATCATGTCTTTCTTTCACAAAATTCCCACTCTTATATACCATGATATATATAGCTATTAAAAGAAAAGGCCGCATGAAAAGCGTTCATAAAAGAGTTCTTTTCCAAAGAACCTAAAAATATTATTCCCTCCGGTCCAAAATAAGTGAATTTTTAGATGTTTTCATACATATTAAGAAAGTCACCTTTTAGCATTAATTAACAATAGAATTGACCATTTTATCCTTACTATCTCACACAAACACTTTACTATCATAAACACTCATAACACATATTCCAATACTATTTACTCCAAGGACAATGTAGGAAAAATATCATTAAGTAATTCTTGAAATTCGAAAAAATCACTTATTTTGGACCACAAAAAAAAGGCAAAAAAAATTACTTATTTTGGACTGGAGGGAGTAGATGGTTGATGTTATAATGATTATTAACAAAAAAGTTGTTATAATTACTACTCCTATTAGGTAAGTATTTTAAAGTGAAATTATTTCTGATGGTGCGTTTTAAAGTTAAATTATCTCTGATGGTGCGTTTTCAGAAGCAATTCGACTAGAAACTCAGTTTATCCCAGTTGAAATCCTACGAGAACAGTCTAATTTCAAATAAACACATTAGATCTGCAAGCTTCTGAAAGTTGATAACTTATTCCAAACAAGGAAATTAAAGACCACTGAAAAAAAGAAAGAGAAACACAAGAAAGGGCTAATCTTCATTGCGAGTGTAAATAGTGGACCACATCCTTTAATATGGGCTATTGGGCATAAAGGGCAATGCACTTTCTTGCGTTTTCAGTGTGGTCCAGCAAATATTAATGTCACACAGATTAAAAAATTGCATCCCGGTGCACAAAATATTGCACTCATTCTATATTTGGGAAGGTTCGCATCCCAATAAAGATGTAATGTTGGCGTCTTACCCTAATGCAAATATCAATAGTTAATTTTACGGTTCGAGCTCGTGACCTATAGATCACACGGAATTAAGATAAGATTAAGTGTCTATTAATTACATTGGTGGTAGATAACGTTCCAAAAGTTACATAATATTTACCAGCATATGATTCCAACGTAACTCTCCCCTGGTCCACAATAAATTAAAAGACAAAACGATAGAGGAATTTATTTATTTATTTTTTTTTTGTGAAAGAAAAGATTGAAGATCTTTTTCGAGTTGGTTCTCACGAATACATGGAAAGATGTGGAAAAACATTTACGAAAACAAGGCGTATATAACTTAATTTCTACCTAAATTCTGCAGATCAATAAGATTTCACTTTTAGAAATGAGGACATCATGACCAATATAATTATAGAAAGAGAGAGAGAGAGAGAAAGTTGCTAAATTTCATAGACCGTAGTGTTATTAGAAGAGGTAACCAAGTGCTGATGTGTTGTACACTGTATAAGCGCACGGAATAAAAAATAGTATGATGTTTGGATTTGAACATATAATTGTTTGAATTCCTATATATCAATCAATATTCTCACCACTCCTCCTATTAATTCGAATGCGCACCACAGAGTATCCATTTTAGGGAAACTATTTTCTAGCAAGAATCTTTTTATTAGCGCGCCTTGAATGTTCAGAAAAAACTCGTACGTTCTACCACATTTGTGGATGTTGAATTCCAAGAGTTAATTGGACGTTGCACCTTAAATCTTAATGCGTTTGAAGTTTACCTTCAATTGTTTAAGACACAAAATAGGAGGGGTTGGATGGTAAAATTCCACTTGGTACAGCAAATATAGACCAACAATTGTACAAGTGAGATGAGGAAAAGTGAGAAAAGAGTGCCAAGCCAACAAAAGTCCCCATGTGTTAGAATTGCAAAGAAAGAGACGTTCGTCTAACTAAAAACGGAAGACGGGCGGCAATCCTATATCTCCTTCCTTTTCAATTATCGCTCGTTGCCCTTGTGATTTTCATTTTGTAAAATGTTAATGTAATAGCAAATTCATTTTCCACTTGCCAAATAAATGTTGCCTTGAAATGAATAACCGTTGCAATTTACGTTAAATTCATAGCCGCTCCAAAAATTATACATTTTGTATGCATATTTGCGGCTACTACTGATGGTAATAATTTTGGTCCTGGGCTAAAAAAATTTTCTGGATTCTGGATTCTGGACTCTTTTTCTTTTTTTTTTGTGGTATAATATTATCGGAGGCGGAATTATAATTTAAAGTTGAGGAGTTTTTGTATTTTGATTTCCATAAAATCTACAGATTCTGTCTTCACAGCGTGTCGTCTTTGAGTATTTGAATATCTGTCTTTTGTATTTGAGTCTTTTTTTGGTGAAAAAGATAATTTATATATATCTGTATTTGATTCGTATCAAAACAAATGATTTCTCTTCGGCTTAATTCAAATTCAGTTTGGCACTGATGATGTGGTAGCAGATAAGTGTTAATCTTGTGGGCCTAAGTTGTAACTTTCTGTTTAATACTCGTTCCGGTTCACAATAAGTGTTTAATTTACTTTTTTATTTTGATTTAAAATAAGTCCAATTATGTAATCAAGAAAGAATTTAAATTTTTTATACAAAATAATCTCTATGTACATATTCCTAAAAAAAAATCTTATTCCTTACATTAAATGTTTAAGTAGGGTTAGTTTAGTCATAGTAGGTATTTTTGTATAACATTTAATATTTTTTTAATGGCGTGCTAAAAGCAAATTGGACACTAATTATGAACTAGAGGGATTAACTTTCTCCTTAATTTAGTGAATGAAGATGTTTAATTTTGATAAAACTTTTAAGATATGTTGCATAAACTTTTGAGTTTTGACTCGTGTTAAAGTATCCTTGTCCAAAATAAGTAATTTTTTTGCCTTTTTTAAAGTCGTTCAAAATAAGTAATTTTTTCAGATTTCAAGAATGAATTAATTATTTTTTTCCTATACTGTTCTTGGAGTAAATAGTGTTGGAAGATGTGTTAGGAATATTTATGTGAGATAGTAAAAATTAATATGATCAATTTTACTGTTAATAAATATTAAAAAATACTTATTTCTTAATATGTGTGAAAACCTCTAAAAAAAATTATTTATTTTGAACCGAATGAATATTTGAGGTGTTAAGAGTACTAAATTGGAACATGACAGTAGGCGCAAAACAGTATTTGATTTACAATAATTGCTTATGTACAGTATTATATTAATTAATATAAAGGAGATGTAATAAGCTAAAGCTGAAAAAGTGATTTTGTTTGAATATAAATTTGTGATACAGTAGAGAAAAGACATGTGTGAGGAATAGTATTTTTTCTCAAAAAAGGAAATTATTTGTCATCAACCACCATTTATAGAAATCTTTTCGGTCCATGTGCAAAAATTTGTTTCAGACTTTATTTAATAAGAAAGCACAATCACGTGATGAACATGACTTTTCTATTCAATTGTCCTCTCAAATTAATCCCATCTTCATTCATTTGTTTCAACTTCTACTTACAAAGATGACTTCTATGTAATTGCTAGGAGCAACAACAAAAAAATGTTTTTTTCTTTAATTTTTTTGGTTACGGAAAGACCAATTCTGAGAAAGTAAATAATGCAGAATTCTTTCCTTTATGTCTCATAAAGGCGTCAAAGTGTGTTCAGAGCTACATGATGAGGGAGGTGAAAACTTAACAAGTTTCGAAAAAATGTAAGGAAGTTAAATAGCTATTTTTTGACTGTTTTCAGAAATGATAGAAAAAATAGAAGAAAGACAATGAAACAGAAGAGATAGAGACTTATGATTTGGATATATAAATAAGCGTATTTATGAGAAAGGAATAATTGCACTTTTTATCCCTCGGTTATTGATAAATTTTATTTTAATTCTATGATATTAAAAACAGCATATTTATTTTAGAACTACATTACCCACAAATATATAACAATACAAATTTAACACAAAATAGATAATTGAATGAATTGACAATTAATAATTTGTTAATTTTGTAAAGATTCACAAATATGAGGATCAAAATTGCATAGTTTAATTGATTGGAGGTAAAATATGTTTAATTGATTGGCAAATATATGTTTCGCCATATATTTTATCTACGTTTTGGCAAATTCCCCAAAACCAGAACCCAAACCCCAAGCTGGTTTTATCCTAAAATATCACCATTATATTTTTTTAAAATTATTTTAATTTTTTGTATTTTATAAAAGAGCCCATCATTTATTATTTTATAATAATGTTGTTTCGTCTAGTCGATAATCTGATAGTATATTATGTAGTTCATTATAAATGATAATTTTGTATCAAATTTATATATTTTTATGATTATAGTTTGCGATAATATAATGAATATTATTGATAAAGGTTCTGTTAGGTATTTGTGATAGTTTTTAAAACTAGTGGGTATAGATCATATTTTATATTTTTTCAACAACAAAAAAAAATTATATGTTTTAAAAATTTATGTTCAAATATATTTTCATCTCCAAATCAAACTTTATTTAAATTAGATTTTTCAAAACAAATTTGAGAACCTATACCCAACCACTAGCTAAAGTTCCCTCGAGAAAAATAAAAAGAGAAGTAGGACAAATGTCATAAAAGAGTTGTCAATAATAATAGGGCTAAACAAAGAGAGACGTCATGATTAGAGTTAGGTCTTGAATGTGGATTTGCTTGTTTTGAAGCAAAACAAAATTGCAGATCTGGCTGTTTCTTCAATGCCTTTTATGGGTAAAATGAAAGAGGAAAGACGTAACAATATTGAAAAAAGAAGGCCCATCACTGTGTGAGGACCACACCATACCCCTTAGATAACGCGAAGCTCTATAATTACAAAAGCTTTGTGAAATGGGGAAATATGTAATTTATAATATTGCTTCATTAACATTTTTAATTTGTCAGCCTCCAAACACATGGTTTCTGCAGTTTGCAATGCTTATTAGTTATTTCAGTATTATGATATTTTATTGGCTGAGACGGAATTTGAAATTTATGAATTTTGAATTTACGTCGAACTCATACTTCTATTGAATCATTGAATGTGCAATTAAATATTTTATACACATTTAATATATTTTATAAAAGAATATCGATACGACGCAAAAGCGTGTAACTAATTTGTTGCTCCGCACCTGTATTATATATATTATTTCCTTAAAATGATAATGAGTGAGTTCAACTCAGGTATGATTGATAAAGTATGCCAAATCGATGTTAGCTATATAAAATCGATGCAATTTAAATACATACGTTATTTCTAGCGATGTAAAGTCAGCTTAAAAAGGAAAAATTCAAAAGATAATTGCAAAAAAATTATAAGAAAAAAAATCATTTAGGAAAAGAAAAAGAAAAGGGATATGATGTTTTTTGGAAAACAGTGAGTATACCTACAAAAAAGAAACAAATTATTTTCAGGAAAATGCATATACTGATTTGACACCAAAAATAGGCTTATGTTTTAGATATTCAATAATCTGCTGAAATTGTTTCCTGGAATTTAATACCTTTCATCCTCTGGGCTCTAAGCAAGGCCGTTCGTTAGGAAAAAACAGCTCAAGAGGCAGCGTAAAATAATGCATTTGACTGCTTCTTTAGCCCAATTCGCTTAGTAGAATTGTAAGGCGTTTGGCCCACTAATTATCTCTCCTTTATGATGGCTCTTTACACCATTCAAAGACTCGATTGCAGAAGTAAGGCGTTTGGCCCACTATATATACATATATATCTGTATTTTTTTTTTCGGGACAAAATACGATCAAGTAATTGAATTTTATAAGGTGAATAAAACCTACAAATTGTAGGGATGTATCGAGATAAAACCTGCATTTTTGACTTTTAGATGGATTCACAAGAAAGTAGGACAATATGGCAATACATCATTTTTTTTTTTAATATTCGTTGAGAGAAATCTACTCCCTATCGTCCTAACTGTATAGGAATTTAAATTAAAGCTCAATGGATAATTTCGTCTATCTTTGTACATCTGTTTTGTTTTAAGAAAATTGACACACAATTATCTGATCGTCCACATAGTTGAGATTCTTAAGTTGCCCAGGTGCATGAGAGATTGATTCATCTGGAGGACTTCCCTAATATTTGACTGGTTTTTCTACACACACAAAAATGAACATATTGAAACTATATCATGATTAAGTAGATTTGACATTTGTACATGCTGCACGCAAACCTTAGTTGTAGAATTTCATTCATTGAGATTTCACGACTAAAATGGATTAGAATTTTCATTGTAGTCGTTAACTCACAATGATTAGGAAAACATAGTATGATCAAGAATGTCATCAAACAATTCAACTCACCACAGTTAACATGAAGAGTTTTGGCTGAGCATTAAGCAAGGAAACCAATATGTGGTTTTTTTTGGTCTTTCATAGTATATGATATTGGGAAACCCTCGTATATTAAACTACTTTTTGGGGTTGATTTAAGCTCAAAATTCATTTTTTTCCCCAATAGTTAAAGCCAAACTCATTCCAATTTATTGTTAACCAAATGTTGGGCCTCATCTTCTACTATTCACGCTCCATATGTCTCTTGGTCTCCTAGTATGGTTTTGAACAATCCTTACATCTTGTACTAGGTTTTTGGGGTTGAGTTAGACCTAAAGTCTTTTTTTTTTCTTTTCAATATAGACGTTAGAGTAGGGTAAGGATCATGTAAAGTAGAAAAAGGGCACTGTTTTTCTGTAATTTAAAAGCAGATAAATGTTACATATGCATGTGTTAAACAGAATTATCCCATAATGGCTTGAAAGGTGGAAGCCATGTTTTCAATCGGGTACAAAAAGAAAGTGGTGGAAATCCAAAAACAAGAGGCTGTGAGGCTTCAATACATTCATAGATTTGACAGTTACCTGATTACAAATTAACACTTACCTAAAACTTTGTTCCCTTCCCATAATACCTAACTCCAACTAAGAGATTCCAGACATTTGTGCTTACCAGCCACATGCCACATATACTGAACATGACTCTCTTGGAATTCTCTTCATTCTTTTTTATTTGCCACTTAAATGCATGCCTCCACCTCTCTGATCTTACGGCTTTACCAGCCACCTTCCTTCTGTTTTCTAATTGAAACAACTTTTGTAGAAGAATCAATACGGTTATAACAATGTCTTTTCAAAGGGATAACAAAAGATTAGTGAACTATACCTTGAACAGATTTCTACCTGGAGGAATGGCTTTTACTGCATTAAAGGATAAACATCCAAGAGAAAACCAAATATGTGTGGATACTTAGGCCAAATACTTACATCCCATGTTTCCATATCCATACACTGCACTTCATTTACCAATTTTATAAAGACTAACGAAAAGTAACTCAATGTGACATAATAATTATGATTCTTAGACACATAATGTAATTAAGTAATTAAACGAATAGTGTGTTCTTCCTATGTTGCGCATACTCTACAAAATACTGTCACACTCGTATCAGATTCTTCAAAAATACAGGAGAATTTTGACTAGTCCGAATATCATAAGTTCTCTCTATAATTCAACAGTAGTAACGTCTGATAACATGTTTACCAAAACCCTTGACATCTGTTAAATAATATGCTGTTTATATTGATGAAGGAAACGAAATTTTATCATCACCTAAAATTAACTACACAACATATATAAGGTTCACTTAACAGATAAAAGAATAGCCACTTAATATTTCACTAACTTGAGTTTATATCATTCATTTGTAATAACAAATCTTATTTATATATTCAGATCTCACTTTATGGTATTTTACTGGATCGTTGTTGTTGTTAACCTTATTTACAACGATCTTTCGTCCCCACTCTTCTACCGGCCTAACCTTATCTTGATCAATCCAAGGTCTTTCAAGCAACATAGCTTTTTTAACTGAATTTTTACGAGTTTAAAATTACTTTTGTATGGCGCAAATAGCTAGTAAATTTAGGTAAAAGATTTGAAACAAAAAATAAATAAATTAAAAGTTAATAATCCAACTTACAAAATCATGCGGAAAATTTGATAAACACACCATCAAGTCTAATCAAAATAGAAACACATCTTATCTCCCCTGATATATAATTTATTATAAAAAGGGTTCTCTCATTACAAACGATCTCACACCTCCACACATATAAACAAAGCCAAATACAAATCAAAAAGAGAAGGAATTATAAACTTCCCCATAGTTTCTTAATAACCTTCATTACTCTTGAACACACAGAAAATTAAACTGTACAAAACACATACCCAAATACAGTAGTACTAAAACTTACTTTATGTAGCAGTAGATGTACAATCAGAAGCAGCATCAGTTTCCACTTCCTTTCTATGAAAGTTGCGGTGACAGCCACAGGCTGCACAAGTTAAGGCGGCGCCGGCAGTTTCTCCCGGCATGAACTCCCGGCAACCGTCGACGACGTATCCGCCGACACTGGCGGCGTGATTCTTCTGACACTCTACATATCTCACTGTCCTCACAGTAGATGGATTTGTAGAGTTGTTTGAGGAGTCATTTGATGATCTCCTCAAAACTTTTTTCATCTCTTTTTAAGTGTAGAGAGTTCTCAGCCGAACAACGAGAAAATAAATGGCATATGGGTGGGAGATTAAGGAAATTAAGATTAAATAGCTACTTTCTCTTTTGTTCTTTGGCAAACCCTAACCCTAATAGGTATATTTATACAGCGACACAATAAAACCTTTTTTCTAAGTGTCTTACTGTAGCATAGGTTTGGTTTTTCAGTCATTTTAATAAACTTATATCATACCAAATTTTAAGTTAATTTATTCTATTTAACTCAAATTAATCATTTCTAGACCGTCCCGATTATGTCCAATTACCGTGTTTTTACTGTTCATTAACGTCCATTGAGATCTTTCCATGGTAAATGTTTCTATATATAGTGATCATTTTCATTGAATTGATAGCACAACGTCCAGTCACTTATCAAATTAGCTTGGCTTTAAAAGGATTATCGCTTTTTTTTTTTGGAAAAATTTGAACGAATTATTACTGATATTTCCATTTGGCGAGTAACAGTGATGTATTTTAATGGGATGAGCGGCTATATTTGCTTTTCTATAAGCCTAATTACCTGTGGCCCTAATAGCAAACATTTAAATTTCTTAAGGCGTTTTCGTACGAGTGATAAGGAATAATTAATCTCGGAGTTATATATGAGATGAGTTTATTTCATTTTTGGTTGGGATAAAATCGTCGTATAATTAATCCCCGCATTAGTTATCTCGGGATTATAGTGTTTTTTATCCCTTCGGGTGGATGGAATAACTAATCCCGGAATAGTTAATCATGAAATAAGTTGTTTCCCAACCAAACGACCCCTTAGGTTATTTCTAATCCAGAGCTGCTAAGAAAGTTCTAGAGCCTGATGGGAATATGTAATTTGTTTAAACATCATACCAAAACTGTGTAGACAAACCTTTTGTGTTCTGTCAAATTTATTTCCATGCAGGTTATAATAATAGTACTAATTTACACAAATTAAAATCACGGAAATTCAATTTAACCGACTATTTGATTGCGACAAATAAAAAAGAAACGAGAGCTTTATAGTCTTTATTTGCTTATGAAACTGTCTTTCTTCCTATTAAGGATGAATTAAGCAAGACTGGTTTTACTAAATAAACAAGAGGAACAAAATATCTTTTCTTTCTCTAACGGTGGAATTCACCAGATCAGATCATGTCTGCACACTTGGACAAAACAGAAAATTAGGCCTCACATGTTATAATATTTTCCAAACAATTTATTCGTCGAGACAATGTGTTTGGCAATGGTGGATAACGACCTCAATGAGCTTTAAATGTTTTTCACCCATTTCTGCTGCACATATAAGTCAGTTGAAAATTGTAATCTGCCAAATGAATTCGTGTTCTCGAGTCATTTCCTTCGATGAAACCTTTTTTCCTCCTTGCTTGAGTCATTTCAATGTCTCTATATTTATTTTACATCCTTCTACCCAACCCTTTCCCTTCTTATTTGTTATGTTCCCTAATGTACGTTTAATGTATTTACGTGAAAGTGGAAATGTCACAACTGCTGAAGATGTAATTTAAGTAAATTCTCTCTAGCATCTAATCATATAAATGAAATGATTACAAAATTCATCATGGTATAAGAGTAGACAAGAGTAGACAGAAGCCCTCGGTTCAAGTCTCGTTGATCACCACCCACTACAAAGAAATAAAATCCTCATGTTCGACTCATGAAAAAAAAAATCAAATGTGGGCTTGTTGAAGATATCCTTTAGGTCATAAAAGTATAGCATTTTTAATAGTTTAAATTTTTAGGCGAGAGACGAAAGGTAAAAGATTAGCAAGCAAATGCTTGTGCTGTTTGGAGCATGATAAATAAAGTATTGATCACCTCTTCATCAAAAGTAAGCTTGCTATGGAGGTTTGGAACCATTTTGATCGCCTTTTCAATATAAGATCCTTCCAAACGGATTCCATTCAATCCCGACGATTTAACAGATCTCGCAGAAAATCCCAAGTTGGCTATTGTCATAATAACAACAATATATTTAATAGGAACAAACTTTGAATCCCACAAAGCTTTCCACTTGAGATATGAAATGGACACCTAATTGTAATTAGACCCCATTATCCTGTTTGTAATTATTATCACCTGAAAATTGACCTTAGGTATGAGATGACCTTAACTAGAAGACTAGATGAAAATTGTTCATGCAGGGAACGACGCACTTGTAGCCATCTTAAAAAAATGGAAGGAATGGAGAACGAGAATAAAGTGCGCCACGACCAAATGAGGGAGCATTAAGAAAAGGTTGACAAGATACTGGGCGTCCCGAAATTGCTACCAAAACAGGATGTTGGCCGATTCATCGAACAACCATACATCAAATAGGCAGCCCCACATACCATACCCAAAACCTTCAAGATGCTACCATATTTGATGATATACGACGGTACAACAGAATCACATCATTCATTACGTCACAACAGTAAAAGGCAAGGACCTCTCAAAAGAGCAGGTACCATCAGTATTACTGAAGAAGTTCGTCGAAACCCTAACAGAGAGAGCCTTAACATGGTACTCATAATTACTGGCACAAGCAATAACAATGTTTGAAGAAATGACTGACAAGTTCGTCACCGCACACGCTGGGGCTAAGAAAGCGGAGGCTAGAGTGAATGATATATTCGTCGTTAGGCAATTGCATGGCGAGGGACTCAGAGACTTCCTCGCTCGGTTTAACAGAGTAAGAATGAGCTTACCAAATATATCAGAAGGGATGGCGGTGGCAACTTTTCAAAATAGGTTGAACAGGAATGCATCGAGAGCGACAAGAAAATTATTAAGCAAGATCATGAAATACCCTCCTACCACTTGGGAAGAAATTCACAACGCCTACTACGTCGAGGTGAGAGTAGACAAGGATGAACTTAGTGGACCAATCCAACGGTTAATGTCGGTCTGAATAAAGCCGAGGAAAGACCGTCGTACTGATGGTCGGAGAGACCAATCATGTCCACGCCTCAACCGAGACAAGTATCAACCTTATGTCAGAACAACCATCCCACCATCTCCTCGCCATGCGGAAGGACCGTCCAGGTCACATACAGGGACTCATCGAAATGAAAGAGGTATGTCTTCACTATTATTTTCTCATAATTTTTGTGTTTCTCTTTCATTAACAGTGTACGCACTAGAGAAGCTCGACCCGAAGGTGAAGTGGCCACAAAAGATGAAGATTGATCCAAGTACCCGAAAGTCGAACATCCTCTGTGAATTTCATAGGTCACAAATTAAGGATTGCATAACCCTACGACAAGAAGTAGTGAATATGCTCCACCAAGGGCACCTAAGGGGGCTGATGAGCGATCGCGGAAGGGAAAATTTCGGGTACGGATGAGAACAATACCAAGGCACTCAAAAGCAACCCTCCTCCACCCGTGCCACTCAAATGATCATCGATGGAGGCGACGAAGAAGTAACCAACCACATAAAGTTTACCACTACACATTGAAGCGATCGATCAGCCATGAATAGTATGATGTCCTCGGAGAAAGTATCATCTTTGATAAGTCAGATACTAATGGTTTCCTTTTTCTCACTTCGATGCTCTTGTCATTTTTTTACCTATTTCAGATACTGATGTAAAAAGAATAATAGTAGACGACGAAAGAGGTCACTCAAGGATAAGATAGTACCACTCTGCATAACACTAACAAGTTTTAATAAGGCAATCAAGTGAACCTCAGGAGAAATAACCCTGCCCGTTCTGGCCGGGGTCACCCTATAAATAATGTTCCATGTCATAAACCAGGACACAACTTACAACGCTATCATAGGCGACCATGGATACATGCCATGAGAACCATCCCATCCAGCCTGTATCAAGTAATAAAGTTCCCTATTCCATAAGGATATTTAGCATCCGAGCCTAGTAAAATTCATAAGTTTTTAATTATCAATGCCAATCATTTTGCTTTTTCCTATGGAGATATTTCCGGTATCTCAAAAGAAGTTGCCACACACAAGTTGAACGTTGATCCCCTCTACCATCCAGTACGACAAGCAAGAAGAAAATTCAATACCACAATTAACAAAGCCGTCATCGATGAGGTAGATAAACTACTCGCTAACGGCTTCATCTGAGAATCAAAATACCCCCAATGGGTCACCAACGTAATCATGATGAAAAATAAAAATAGAAGTGCCAGATGTGCATGGATTTCACAGACCTAAACAAAGCCTTCCCGAAAGACTCCTTTCTATAACCTTATATTGATCAACTCATTGACGCAAAGACAAGGTATGCATTGTTGAGATTTTTGGATTCCTACTCAGGTTACAACCAAATCCTTATGGAGGAGGAGGACCGGGAAAAGACTACCTCCATCACCCATCATGGAGCGTACTATTACGGAGTCATACCATTCGGGTTGAAGAATGCGAGGGCAACTCGTCAAAGGCTGGTCACCAAGATGTTCAAGGACCAACTCGAAAAAATAATAGAAATATACATATACGGTATGTTAGTCAAATCAAAAAGGAAGGAAGACCACATCGACCACTGAAGGAATACCACATCGGCCACATGTAGGTAAAATGTGTAATTTAGCCTAAAAATATAATATAACTATAAGAATTGCAATAAAATATTAAAAATTATGCTGGTATAAATGATAAGTTTGAATAATTAATTCATCATAAAAATAATATGTAGGATAATTATTGGATATTTATATAATAAAAAAGAAATAATTTGATCTAAAGCTTTAAAAATTATAGAAAATTATGAAAAATACTTGTGCATGTTTGTAAATCAAATGATGATGCATGTGACCTATTTTGAAAGTATATAAATATATATTTGGAAAATAAGAGGGGAAAATTGGGTATTAACACAGAGGAGCGAAGAGACATGGGTTATATAAGAATGATAGCCCAAAAATAGCAAGAAGAACGATACTACAAAAAAAGGACAAAGTACAACCACTCAAAGTTGAATACTATGCACTCAAGCACAAAACACAGGCGAGCAAATATTCAAGATAAGGTAAACTAGGAACCAATTGGGACAGGTCATACAAAATCACGGCTGCAACAAATAAAGTATCATTCCAGCTAGAAATAAAGGAGGAAAAGCTACTACAGAACAATTGGAACGTCTTCCACCTCAAATACTTCAACTTTTGAAAATGGATGCCCTCTATGTCGTACTTTTTTTCCCTCGCCCGGGTTTTGTCCTAATTGAGTTTTCTCGGGGATGTTTTTAATGAGGCAACGAAGGAGACGTCTCGAAGTTCAAGTATAATTCATCACCCTCCTACCAACTACTTCTCCAGGCTGGACGACGAAGGGACTATGTACACTAGAACTTCTCTAATATATGTATGGAACAAACAGAAACATGTAATATTCTCCAATGAACGAAATAAAATAACATCTTTGCACAACTCCACAAAGTCATTTCACATTTTACATTCGACCTCGCTCGAATTACTTTACATTCGACCTCGCTCGAATTATTTTACATTCGAACTCGCTCGAATTCCTTTATATTCGACCTCGCTCGAATTACTTTACATTTAACCTCGCTCGAATCATTTTACATTCGACCTCGCTCGAATTACTTTACGTTTAACCTTGCTTGAATTATTTTATGTTCGACCTCGCTCAAAATATTTTACATTCGACCTCGCTCGAGTTACTTTACATTTGACCTCGCTCGAATTATTTGATTTTCGACCTCATCAAACTTCGATCACATCTGAGATAATTAACACTTAACCTCAAGTCAGCCTATGTTTGACTCAATATCAACCATACAAGTAGCCGAAAAATCTAGGGCTTCTTCACATAGAAAAAAAAATAAAAGAGCAAAAGAGAACGTGAATCCAAAAATGCATAGCAAAAAAGGAATTGTTCCATTTCAATTATAGGATTACAATACTTTTTACAAAGGGCTCGAGGATGCTCTCACAAAAATAGTAAAGCAAAAAAAAAACTAAGTACAATAGTGTCACGCCATATCATCCCCATCGGCGTACTCATCATCATCGCAAGGATCGGAGGCAAGCTTATCCGCGTCGTCATCATCCTCATCCCCACTGAGCGTACCAGGTTCATAACTGATCGGGTCCAACACAACACCACTACAAAGTGGTAAAAGCAGTTAATGCATATTTTACTCGAGATGGTCGAGATCGAATCCACAGTGAGCTAGACTGTTTGGGATTTGGATTCGAATTAGCAATGCATAGTGCTCTTAATTAAACTTCCAATCATAATTATTCATTTGTTACTTGTAATATTATACTAATGAGATGCTAAATTAAATTAAGAATAAATGCTTGTAAGGTTTCCTAATGGATAACGAGGCACTAGGGAAGTGACTTTCTCCTAGGTAAATATTTGACGGGTTCTAAAGCTTAAGGCAAAGTTTTATCTTGGGTATTGCAATATAGACAATGCACGGAACTACTCACCATATACCTCTCGGTAGCTTGAGTGAGTATGCCCTAATTGACTTTCTCAAGACCAATTGGGTGTCAAAATTGTGCAAGCAATATAGGCTCAAGTTGGGTGTTACTATCTCTAGGTTTAACCCTTTAATTAGGGTTATCAATTCTCTTAATACACCCTAATTCCTTATTGGACTAATTTTCCTAGACTCAAGCTCTCTTTCTCAAGAAGAGCCCAAGTCAAAAAGGTACAAATTAGTATTTACAACCACTAATTCAATATTTAAAAAAAATCAGTCCAAATATCAACCACCCATAAATATCTAAGACTTAAAATACAAGACCCATCAAATACCCACATTAGGGTTGAGCCACAATACTAGATAATGGGTCTAGCTACTCATAATTATGGAAGAAATTAGATAATTAGATGAAGAATAACCCATATAATATGTTTACAAGCTAGGAATTAAAGATTCAATGTTGAACTAGTTACAAAATTACTCAAAATAGGTCAATAACGCCTTCACGTGCTCAAATACGAATTAGATACCCTAAAATCAAAAAAAGAAGTATTTATACAAGGCCTGATTTTCGGGATAAAAATACCCCTGACGGAGGTACCGCAGACTGTGAAAAATGCATTGTGGTTGTGGTGACGCTTTTTGGCTTGACTTTTCATTCTCTGAATCTGTCCACCGCGGACCGCATAAAATGGACTGTGGCCGCGGTGGCTTGCAATTTCGAAACTCCTGGGTTCTCTGAATCTCCACTCCGCGGACTGTACTAAATGGACTACGGCTACTTTGGGTCTGTTGAAGCTGCAATGGATTTTATGTTGCAGCAGTGCTTTTACTTGTTCTTGGTACTTGTGCAGGTTTTACTTCTTTTTGTGCTGGTTTTGACCTCTTTTCACTTTCTTGACCAAACCCTCCAAACAAGTACAATATGTAAGCTTTTGGAACTATTCGTATATATTTTTAATCCAAACTCAAGTAAAAAAGGAGTATAAAATGAACTAAAATCCCTAGTTATCAACTCCCCCAACCTTAAGCTTTTGTTTGTCCTCAAGCAAACAAAATAAGTCTCACCTCCTTAAGAATAAAGCCAAGAAAATTCAGCTGACCTAAAGTGACCTCATCAAGCATCAATAGGGACTAACATGTCCTCAATTCAAATGAATCATTAACAACATTCAACCTTTTAAACACCATGGTTTTAGTGCGTCACAAAAGCATCAAGAATTGACTCAACTCATCAAGGAAACTCTTTCTACAACTTTGGTCATTGTGGAACCCAAACTCATAATCCTCACTCTCCTTTAAACAAACCTCACTTTTATATTGTAACATTCAAAACGAGGGTTGTGGAAACACACTCATATCTCTAAAAGAAACGTAACAAGTCCGGCTCTAAGTAACACAAGCTTGCCCCTTATATGAGTCACCACTAATGTAAGCTTTATTCAACTCGAGATCATATAGGGCTTTTATAGGGATAAAATTGAAGGCTTTTGGTTCAGGGTAGGATATATTTGGGGTAAGTATGTTTCATCTTCCCTTAAGAACTTCATTTGCTTCATTTTGGCACACATTCTCTTGACTTTTTGAGTCATTTCTTTCTTTCTTAGGGGTTAGAGAGACACACCACCACTCTTTTCATCACTTGACTTTAATTAAATCCCTTGATTTCTTCTATATTGTTAATTCTTTTTGAAATTTTTATTTTTCTTTATTTTTCTTTCTTTTTCTTCGCTTTTGTACCTTTTACCACTTCGTCTCCCACCAACCGAACTTATGCTTTTGCTTTGTGCTTAAGGAAAGATCGGGTGCCAAGAGAGGGTCTTTTTTGAATGGTAAAGGCTTGTATTATGGTCTTTGAAGGAAAAAGGGTTATGGCTAAAAATGGGTTGAATAGGGATATTATCATTGGTAGACTATGGATGTTTTCTAGATAATATTCGGATCAAGGAGAGCCTATAATCACTCCTCAAGTCAAACTACATTTATAATTTTACCTAGACAAACATTCATGGTAAGTTCTAGACTCAATGACACGGGACTTGGACTCGTAATTCAAATTGTCACCCCACAAGCTATAGGATTGCTAAAGAGACAGAGTCGGGGGCCCACAACAACCTTAGCTACGATTTGAGCAACTCAAATAGTCTCGAAAAACCACTTGATGATTGTCGGCAAACACAAGAGTCTCAAGGTCACAACTGCCACCATCCTATACACACCAATTTGGCTTTGACAATAAGATTAAAGGCAAATTTGTTAGGCCCAAGTGAAGTTTTTCTTGAGGCACTATTACCTACTTGCTACTATTTACATAAAAACAAAAAGAAAATTGATTCAAATCCTTAAGAAGGTTGTCATGCCATCCATAATCGAGAAGGGCCACCCGGTTCACACAAATTCAACCTTTGAAAATAACCGTGACATTAAAAACCAAAGGCTTATTTAATGCAAAACTCAAAATAAGAAGCTACGAAAATGAAGTAAGAAGCTATGAAAGAGAATGCGGAAAGTAAAATGAATATGTACAATAGGGGATTTAGACGAATATACATAAGAGAATATATATATCAGAAAGTAACTTTATATACAGATCAAAGTTGCAAAGTAGGAAAAGTGAAATAAACTAGTAAAATTATGTACATACCAAAAGTGAAAATCAAAGCATAATAAAACGAAAATAGTATCATATTTACAAGCCAATATCATCAAATAGGGCTACCCGCTCAAGTGAAAGCTATCATTTTCCTCAATGTTAACTAACCAAAAATAGCTCAAGAAAAGATAGAGGGTAAAGGAAACTCCCTATTGGTCCTGGGTCTGCATGGGATCACGGTCCTGGGCCCCTAGGTCCTGGGACTGCTTAGGAAACTGTGACTGGATCCCTATAACCTGTGTCTGCACTGGGACCTGGGGCTGGCTAGAGGAACCTTCCTGTGGTTCCTCCAACTCAATCATTGCATCATCATCTCGAGGAATCATCTTTTTCCTCATTGGTGCCCCTCTCCAATTCCTACTCCTGCTCGGGTTGGGTTGCTGGAATCATATCATGCAATAGGTAGCTCCAATGGCAAGTGATCAACATCCTTCATCTTCTCCAGTTCTACCCTCAACTCCTTCACAGACTCCTTTGATGCTCGAGTCTTTCTCAGCTTCTTTGTTTCCTTTGTCAGTTCCTTCAATGCCTTCCCATGAGTACCTACAGCCTACAATATCAACTGGTGGTTCTCCGACAGCTTCTTTTGATTGTATAGAAGCTCCCTAATAGTCTCCTCTACTGAGTCTAGAAGTTGTGGCTGTGGGGGTATGGACTTGGCTGCCACCAAGGTAGAAAGCAAAGACAACTTAGAAGTAGCTGCCTACATCAAATTGTTGATACTAGTAAGGGTTTGGCTTAAATGGTGGGTAGTCAATGGGTAGGCTGTGGATGAGGGAATATCTAGAGTGGTGGAAGTAGAGGGTCCTTGGGCAATATCTGGTGTAGCTGAGGGAAGCTGAGTAGAAGGGACTACTACTACTCGCTCTTTAGAGTTGCTAGTAGAAGTAGTGGCTTTTTCTTTTGGATTTTTAGCTTTAGGGTTGTCATCACTCTTTAGGCTGTACCAGGAAAAAGGCAGCTTTGGTTTCACCTTCACATCAAACTTCTTTTTGTCCATCTCCTAGTCCTTAAAGTATATTATCATAAAAGTTGGGAAGGGGTATGATCTATTACCTTCATTAACCACCCGCGTTATCACCCTAGACATAACACTGTCGACGTTGATCAGGTACTCCACCATGATAGAAGCCACCAAGATTGCCTGGGAGATAGGCAAAGAGTTCTCAAGAGTAGCAGGGTCCATCCTGCTACAAACGAAAGTCTCCCATGCCTTTGCTTTGAAGTTTAAAGTTCTCCTCAAATTTGGGACTCCTGATGTCAACTATGTTGGGGTGGCATGCGGGATGGGAGTTCCATGTATTCTTCCAACCATGGATGGGCTGCCTCATCCAATGCCACCGTTTTCATATAATGATTCATCTTCCTATATAAAGCCTAGGTAGTCATTGATTGTCTTCCCATCGAACTTTACTGTCAAATTCCTCAGCTTAGTCACTTTAATGCCCTTTTTTATGTGGGCAACATTAGTGTAGAAATTCTTAACTAAATTTGCATTTGCCTCCTCAATGTTGCCTATAAAATACTCCCAGCCGGGTCTCTCTTTGAATTGCCTCTTCACATTAGCGTTGTGAGGCAGAAGTTCCTTCTAAATGAATTTCCGTTCAAGTATCAATTTTCTTTCGGGCCACCATTCTCGGAACTTGTGGTATGCTAACTCACTAATAAATCTATCCTGCCAAGCCTCCAGGTTTCTAGTTCTCTCCACCCCCTTACTTGGGGTTCTCCCCTTATTCTTCTTCTTCTTCTTCTTCTTCTTCTTCTTCTTCTTCTATGGGATCCTCACAATGCTTTGAAGCAGTAGATGATGTAGAAGAAGCACTATCACCGCTCTCAGTTGAGCCCTCAGACGACTCAGAAGAAATTTGGATTTAATCTTGAGCAATAGGAGAAGCCGGAGGGGTAGGTTCATCTCTCAATCTCAACCTCTTTGGGAAATCAGGGACATAGTCCGGCATTGAATCAGACTCAGATGCCTCCCGGGAGGGCAAATACTCACTTCTCTCTGAATGGGAAGCACCTCTATCTGCAGCCTTTATTTGCTTTCTAGTTTCCCTGATTGCTTTCTGGACTTGGGGGGTCAATTTGATCATACCTCGTCTGTTACCCTAGGAGAACTCCCCTTTTCCTTTTTGTTTATCACCATCGCCTCGTGATTTAACCATTACCTGCAAGGAGAATTCATTTAGTGTTTGTTAGTATCACAGTACCAAGAGAAAAAATGAAACATATAATTGAAGACAGCCTACTGCAAACCACAAAAAAAGCAGTGCAACCGCAAAGGAACCACCGCGGTTCGTATGAAATGGCACTACGGATCGCAGTGAATTGGGGTTCAGAATACGCACTCTCTGATCAGGGCACCATGGACTACAAGAAATGGTCTGCAGCCACGGTAAGGCACCGCAGACCGCAAAAAATCCACTGCAGCCGAGGTCCTCAACATCAACCCCTCTAAAGTTTTCCACCGCTGACCGCAAAAAAACCATAACGATTGCGGTGAGGCACCGTGGCCCGTGGAAAATCCACCGTGGTCGTGGTAAGCATAACTCAGCTATGTCAACCTATGGGTTCAATATTTTTCTCATTTATAGCCTAAATTCACATATTATCAATCCCCCAGGTAGTTAATCATCATTTTTAACTAATTAACACTAATCTAAATAACATTATGTAACCCTACACTACAAATTGAAAGAAAAGGGGAAAAAAAGAAGTACAAACTGACAAATTAAAATAGAATAAAACAAAACTAAAGACTAGGGAATGAATTGAAGTACCAGAGATGAGATGCACATAGATGATTGAAAGATTATTTTAATTTGCAGTTAGGGTTAGAGGTGAACAATGTTTTTTACTATTTGGAGAGCAAAAGAGCGAAAAGTGTAAATGAGGGACTGAGGTCCTATTTATAGAAAAACGACCTGGGGCCCACGATACCTACCCATCACAGACTACACAAAATGCACCACGGTCCGCGGTATTTAAACTCATGAAGCACTGAGAGGACATCAGTACGGACCACAGAAAATGCTCTGCGACCACGGTAGGGCAGCGCAGACCGCACAAAATGCATTGTGCACGCATTGACAACTTCAGAGAACCCCCACTTTTGACCATTCAACACTACGGATTGCAATGAAATCTTGCCCCTACAATAAGGCCATTGCGGCATAGAAAATGCAATTCGACCATGGTCCAAACTTCAGAAAGTGCAACAGTTTTCTAATTTAATCCTGCACTACATCAAAAAAAACCCTACACATATCTCACAACTAGCTAGTCCAAAAGAAAATCCTACACTAAGAAGAAAATCAAAAAAAAAACACACATGGGTTGCCTTCCAAGAAGCGCCTGATTTAACATCGCGACACGATGCAGGTTACCATCAAGTCACTTTAGATGGATCATTTCTACCATGTGGTTGTCATCAATCTTGCCAAGATAGTGCTTGACTATGTGCCCATTAACTCTGAAGATCTCTCCATTTTTATTTTCCAAGTCAAGTGCACCAAATGGAGTCACAAGCAACACTTCAAAAGGTCCATTCCATTTTGACTTAATCTTTATCGGAAATAGATGTAATAGAATTGAACAAGAGAATCAAATCACCCACTTTGAACTACTTGCTACGAGCATACTTGTCATGAAGGTACATCATCATGTCCTTACACAAGGACAAAATGGAGTAGGCATGGAATCGAAATGCATAAAGTTCATTAAGATTCTCCACACGAAGATTTGCTGCCACATCCCATTCAAGATTTAGCTTTTTCAGAGCCCACATGGCCTTGTGCTCTAACTCAACTGGTTAGAAGGCAATCTTTCCCAAGCACCAACTGGTAGAAGACATACAAATCGGTCTTGTAAGCGTTCCTATAAGCCTATAGAGCATCATCCAATTTTTTGACCAATCGGTCCTATATGCATTGACCGTCTTTGATAATGTACTCTCGGTTTCCCTATTTGAGACTTCAACTTGGCCACTCCTCTGAGGATGATAAGGGGTAGAAACTTTGTGATTGACATCATACTTTGCAAGCAAAGTGTCAAAAGCTCGATAACAAAAAATGAGACCCCTGATCATTTATGATTGCTCGAGGAGTGCCAAACTTAGTATGTTCTTCTTGAGAAATGCAACAACACTCCGAGCCTTATTTTTAGGTAAATCCATGGCCTTAACCCAGTTTGAAACATAGTCAACTACCACTAAAATTTATGTGTTCCCACACAAACTAACAAACGAGCCCATGAAATCAATTCCCCACACATAAAAAATATCCATTTCGAGATTAGGAGGCATCTTATATTTCTTCAAAATTCCACCTGCTCTTTGACATTCGTCGCATCTCTTCACTAGTTCACTTGCATCTTTGTACAAAGTTAGCCTGTAAAACCCACAGCTAAGAACCTTCGAAGTTATCCTTTCCCCACCATGATGTCCACCATAGGTAGAGGAATAACAAGTATCTAAGATACTCAATTGCTCTTCCTTCACAACAAAAAAATACTGCATTTGCGGAGGTTTTATTGCGGCGGTTATTACAACCTCCGCAATTTATATCAAATTATAGGGGTTTAGTAAACCCCGCAAATGTATTCCATTTTACGGCGGTCGTTAACCTCCACTAACCTTAAAAAAATAGCGCCCCCTCACAAATATTTCCCTCGTTTTTTATTCCTTTCCCTCCCTTTTATTCCCAAACCTTTTCAACTCTCTTGAAAAAAAACTCGTTAATTTCATCCCCAACGCCAATATTTTCTTTTTTTTCAACTATTTACAAAATTATTCGATTTTCTGCTGAAGCCATAACTTCACATCAAGTGTAGTTTCTCTGCCATAATTTGTCCAAATTCCTCTATTCATTTTGCTCTCTACTTTGATTTTGCTTTTTTTTTTTTTTGTAAAATCAACCTAGAAAGCTATCAACCCAGAAAGAACTGAAGCTCTCAATCGTGTATGATTAAAGCAAAAGGAATACTCTCAACTTCTCTGTTAATTTGTATTTTTCTTTACTGATTTTCTCTGTTAGGGCTCAAAAAAATATGTGTCTTTCTTTCTCTGTTAATGCGTGTTGATGTTTTTCGATTTTCAACAGAAAGGAGCAGAAATTTGATTGAATCAGTGTATTTTGAATAAGGATATAACACTCATTGTTGAATTGAGATGTAAGTCCTCTTTCTCCTTTGGCATTAGGTATTATAGGTTCTAAAATTTAGATTTTTGTGTATTTTATAGGTTAATTTCTGTGATTTGAGACTTAATTGAAATATTTCCTTTTGCATATGTTTACAAATATGCAGTTTTAAAGAATAGTTTTAAGAGTAATCAATATTTTACTTATCATCAGTATCTAAAATACTCGCTGAAAACAAACATATTCAAAGGACTGCTATAACGAAACACAGTATTAGTCGTTCGTTATGTCCACCAACTTGTATAGATGTGCTTTAAGTGACGAAAAGATGCAGTAAAAATGCCTAGTGGTTGATGATGATAAACATAGTTTGATGCAACTACAACCTGCACAAGTTATCTGATAAACATAATTTGATGCAACTACAACATGCACAAGTTATGTGATCTCTATTTGCAATAAAAATTTGAAAAATTATTAATTTTATGTGTGAGATTACAATGGGTTTGTTGTTGTTGTTGTATTCAAGGTCCAAAACTAAAGCTATCCATTCTAGGTCCAAAAAATAAAAGTTGGATTAAGTCTTTGATAAAAGAGTGTGCGCTCTAGGTTCCTCACATAGGGGAATTAGGCATGATCGAGAAGGTATATGAAAGGTTCAGTGCTTTACTATAAATTTGAGTGCTTTACTATAAATTCTCAAGTACGACTACTGTCTCCTGACATCAAAGATTAGCTATAGGGACCATAGTTTCTGGTTCGGATGCTTGGCCAGATTCATCCAAGAAGATATGGAAGAAGTGTCCACGTTTAATCCCTTCTGCTAAAAGTAGAGATGTAACTCATATAGGTAGAGATAATGACCCTATAACACAACAATGCCTTGAGTGGAGGACACCTAAAAATGTAGTTCTCAAAATAGCAATAACGAAGAAAATCATGCTTAACATCTTCACATTGATGACTAGAAGCATTTAGCCTGAAAACTTAGTTATCTTTCACTTCAGCAGTTATGTTGCTAACAATTTTCTGGAGTATGTGATCTGATGCACTGTTGGAAGCTGCACAGACGAGAATCCGCACATTTTTCCTTTTAGTGTAAAGTAGTAAGATTGCTTCTACTACTGTCGTCGTCTTACCAGTACCTGGAGGCCCATGAATCACATAAGGAGGGGCACCCTTACAACCAAATATCATTTCAACAGATAGCAGCTGCTTCTGATTGAAAGATGCAAATCTCTAGTTATGTTAGAAGAGGAGGGCATGAGAAAGAGTTAACAAGGTATATCAAATCTCTGGTTATGATAGAACCAGGGAACTTTGAGAACTCAAATTGTTCCAAGTGTAGGTAGGTATCAAGATTCAAGAGAGAAAGGGAAGAGTTTTGTTAACAGAAACTTACAATTTATAGTAAAGCACTGAACCTTTCATATACCTTCTAGATCATGCCTAATTCCCCTATGTGAGGAACCTCTGGTTATGTTGATTACCGCTTTAAAGAAAAAACACAGGTATTTATTTCAATGTTTCAACTTTTAATTACTAAGTTAAACTATTTAATTAGATTAAAACCAAAGATGGAGAACTCTGAAACTACACTTGAACCTCATATCATCTATTGTCAATCCATATCATCTGTAAGCGCTCCTGATTATGAGGTTCAAGTCAGTAAGAACCTGAATCACTTCCAATAAGCTTCCTCTCTTATTTGCACTATCAACCTGCATATTCCAATCCATATAACATATTAATTGTCAATCAAGATTCTTACTAACTACCAAAAAAAATTGATGTTATAAAGACCTGGTGCAAAAAAAAACAAAATTGGAATGTGTGATATTATTGGACTTGGATTACCTGGAAATACAGTGGATTATATGTCTGAAAATTCGATAGACCCTGAATATTTGAGAATCTGAAAAAGCCTATGGTATCATATGATTACATGTCCCAACATTTAAAAGTTGCCATGCTATTTGGTAATAAAGATGGCATGATATTATGTCTTAAGAGTATACATCCATAAAGGCTTCTAAACCTTCGTTCCATAGTGAACCATAATCTAGTCTAATTCAGGCTTCAATAACCAATTTCTTCAAATGATTTAAAACTGGCTTGACCTGTCGATAACAATGTTTCTTCTAGCCGCAATGATGACTAGCTGGCAAACACTTATTACCAAATTCTCAAAAAAATGTAGTTTAAATCATATTTTTGTATTTTTAGATATAAATGTGAAATGCAGTGAGCCTCTAGAAACATTCTCTTGGATCCTTTATTCAGTTCTCGAAAATCTTAAAGTCATTGTAATTTTCATCTTGTATTTTAATTCTTGTTTGCACTTCATGATTTTGGGCTATATCTAGGTTTTGAATACAAATATGATATGACCCCAATTCATTGTCATCGCAAACTTATGATCTCAGATCTATTATGGATAAGAAAATATACAAAATAGACTATCATTATACAATTTGTATACAATAGATATATAAAAATAGATTATCATTATATAAACAATATATAAAATAGACTGTTACTATATAAAATATATACAAAATATACTATCACTATACAAAAATATACAAAATAGACTGTTAATATATAAAAAATATATATATAAAATTGACCGTCACTATAAAAAAATAGACTATTACTATACAAAACATATACAAAATAGACTGTCACTATACAAAATAGACTATTACTATATAAAAAATATACAAAATAGACTGTTACCATACAAAACTATGTAAAATAGACTGTTACTATATAAAAAAAATACCAAATAGTCTGTCACTATACAAAATCGACTGTTACTATACAAAAAATATGCAAAATAGAGTGTCACTATAAATAGACAATTACTATATAAGAATATACAAACTAGAGTATCACTATACAAAAAATATACAAAATAGATTGTTATACAAAAATAATATACAAAATCGATTGTCATTAAATTCTTAGCTAATATTATTAGATCCAGAAGTATAAAATATAATTTAAAAATGCAAAAATGGATTGCTTCATCGTGCTAGGTAGGAGTCGAACCTACGGCCTTCACCTTACGAGTTAGATGCCATATCCACAAAGTTATAGGCGCTTGTGTTGTCATGCTCATTCATTTCGGCTATTATATTCAATATGTTTGGGCTGAGGCAAAAAAGGGCTGCTCTATCGCGCTAGTTAGGGATCAAAGCTGGGACATTCTGCTTAAAAAATAGACGCCCTATCCACTGAGCTACAGGCGCTTGTGTTGTCATACTCATTCCTTTCGGCTACTATATGCAATAGGTTTGGTCCGAAGGCTATTTTTTGTAAGTCGTACAAAACATGGGCTATTAAAATTTTGAGGGGCTATGGAGGGTAGTTTTCTCTAAAAATTATTGGGGCACCTTATTTTTATCTTCTTCTTCTTCAACCTCCTCTTCCTATTCTTCCTCTTCCTCCTCCTCCTCCTCTTTTTCTTCTGTTGTTCTTGGTGCTTCTATGAAACATCAGTTCATGGGATGCCATAAGTATGTTTATCAGATTATTTAAAAATAAATTATAAATAATTACGTAAGTTAGTAAACAATAATTTTGTGAATATTTCTACGTATGATAAGGTCACACTTTGTGATTCTTTTCATGATAATTCTATTCTTTTCGCGTTTACTGTTTCCAAAATTTGATGATTTAGATAATGTTGACAATCTGATTATTTTATACCAGTAATACACTATGAAAGAATAAGGTGATTATTTATCTAGTATGTTAGAAAGTTTTTTCAAAACTTTAGCTTATATAGTGTTGAAGTTTTTACAAATGTACTAAATAACATTATTCATCTAAAAATAACTACTCCTAGTTTTAAACCATACCTAGTGGTTTCAATATTCAAATTCTTTAAACTAATCATAAACTTTTGGTGTGATATCATTTCAGCAAATTATTTCAACTATTATTTTAATAACCTTAGTAATTGCTATATGCCTATACACATAACTGAGGACTGAGTGAATATACAGCTATTTGATTTTAGGTCGAGCATTAAGATGGTATGTTAGGAGGTAGTTGAACCTTGCCTTATTAATATCGTTGTGAGACTAATTTGATAAGGTTTTTGTATAAAATAGCTAGTGGCAATGTTGTGTCTTATTATTTTTTATGTCGAGCATTAAGGTTGTATGGTAGGATTTTTTTCCATATTTCATGTTGTTCCTATTTATCTTGCGAATTAAGTTACAAGCTCAATCCTAAGCATCCTTACCCAACCCAAAACCCCTTGGCCCAAGAAGAAAATTTCAGATTTTCTTTTTAGCCAAAAATAATCATAATCACATGACATAAAGTAGTGGGGGGCAAGGAAATCAAGGAAGAAAACAAGGAGAGGAAAATATGGATTAGTGGGTTTTCTTTAAATTAAAAAAATATTTTCCTTTTAATAAAAATCTGAAAATTTTCGAAATTCTTGCCTATAAATAGAAGAGAGGATTTATGAAAAAAGGAGTGGGGAAAAAAGAGAGGAAACAATAGGAAGAGGAGAAAAATAAGGAAAAAAGAGAGCAGTCTACACTCGATATACACTCTGGATACCGAAATATACACGGACAGAATTTAATTTTGGAGAGTTTCTTTTGAGAATTGAAGAGAGTTCAAAGCTAGAGAAAGAAAGCAAAGAGAAATTTCGAAATATATTTTTCTTCTCTATTTTTACTGGTTTTTCTCCATATTGTTGGGATATGCTTGATTGAGGTGTTGAAGCTACTGCTGGTTGTTATTGTTGTTGCTGTGTTGTTGCTTTGCTACTGCTGACTATCTTCTTCTTTGCTTTCCAAATACCAGGTACACAACTAATACATTGGTTTTTGTAAGCTGAAAATTGAAGCATGAATGCAAAGAAAAATGAAGATCTGAAATTTTAAACTTGTTATAGTTCTTTACTTATTTTGTATATACATTAGAATATTTATTCCTTTAGAATCATGTAGATGTTTGTTTATGTATGACTGAACACTTTATAGTAGTGTAGTGTGTGAACTTCACATGTATGATAGTTAAAAGGTATTAATGGCGCGATAGGCTATTTTATGTTATTATAGTTTTTTTTTTTTTGAAAATGTCATAAACAATTTAAGCCATTTAGACTATTCTTGGATAATCCGATAGTTACCACTAAACAAAAGGTTATTTTGAATCTTATAGGAATATTGTTTAATTAGATATAATTGGTTAATTTCAACATGTAAATGACTTAGGATAAATAAAATCAGACTTTCAAGTTCTTTCACCTTAAGCAGAATACCACTTTAAATTGGCAGAATATTTGTTAACAAAAATAACACCATTTTTAGTTTGCAAAGTATGAGTATGTATAAAATAAGCTACTTTGGCCCAACTAAAATAAAGATTGGCCCAGGTCCATGTTTTGTACTACTCATAATGGGCCTGGGCCCATAATTGTCAAAAGACTGCATAGCCATATTTATTTTAGAATTAGCAAATTATGGTCGAAACCCGGTTACAATGAGTTTAAATCATGTGAATAAATTAGAATCTTTTCTTATTTTGCATTTTTTAGAAATGAATTTAATAAAGAAAATATAGGGAATGTGGTCATTTTAGGATTATATTGTTAATAAATAAGACGAGACTCGCCAAACAAAATCACATAATTGCGGGGCCCTCAATTAATTGTAATAAAATTTAGACTCGGGAAGACCATTTAGCAAATTTCACGGTCTTTCCAAAAGTTAATAAAGATGATAGACTCTTTAGGCAAGATTTATTAATAAAGTTACTTTCCTAAATACGGGTGCGCATTTATGTGACCCAAATCTATCTCTCGACGAAACTGAAATACATTAAAGTCACAGGCGTACTAGTTGCGGTGTGACTCGAAATGTGTTTTCGTGACGTCGCAATTCTTCTAAAATTGAAAAGCGGAACATTAAAAGCACATAGTTAAAATATATAAAGAATTTGGATAAAATAAAAATTGCAGTTGAGCGACCGTGCTAGAACCACGGAATTCGGGAGTGCCTAACACCTTCTCCCGGGTTAATAGAATTCCTTATCCAGGTTTCTAGTTTCGCAGACTGTATTACAGAGTCATAAATTTCCTCGGTTCGGGATTAAACCGGTGACTTAGGACACCATTATTTTCCCAAGTGGCGACTCTGAATAATTAAATAAATTGATCCCGTTCCGACTGTCCTTCAAGTGGAAAAACTCCTTCACTGATTGTTATTATATCCCTTCTCGGGATGTAGTATTAAACAGTGGCACATTACATTTACGTTATGCGCCGGAAAAAAGGAGGTGCGACACTATTCTTTTCGCATTTACTGTTTCCAAAATTTGATGATTTAGATAATGTTGACAATCTGATTATTTTATACCAGTAATACACTATGAAAGAATAAGGTGTTATTTATCTAATATGTTAGAAAGTTTTTTCAAAACTTTAGCTTATATAGTGCTGAAGTTTTTACAAATATACTAAATAACTTCAGCATCTTCTCCTGAAGTTTTTGAAAAAGCTTTATGACAAAATAAATGAATCCAAGACAAAAAAAACTTCAGCTTATTTAGTGCTGAAGTTTTTACAAATGAACTAAATAACTTCAGCATTTTCAGCAATTACAAATAAAAACTTCGGCCCACGTCAGGCCCGTCTACTAGAATGCTGAAGTTTGCGTGATTGTCTTTGCTACTTCAGGCCCGTATACTAAATTTACGCGAAAAAAGTAAATACATTTGTAATTTTTTTTTCAAAGAGGATACAAATTAAAAGGTGACCCCAAAAATGGATATAAATGCAAATACCCCATTTCAAAGTTGCTTTCGTGGTAGTCCCATTAATCGTGGTCCAAGCCCATCAGTCTTATGAGTGTGCTACCACAAGTCCACAAAACAATGCACGAGACAGTTGCAAGAAAAGAAGAAGAGTTAACCCCAAATAGTCGTACATCAAACAATTTAAATTAAAAATAATCCGTGAATGTATAATATATATATATAATTTATGCATTATATGTATATAATTATGTATAATCAACGTATAATCAACGTATAATCTATATATATGGCTAAATAAATAAATAATGAATATGACGGATTATTTGTGTAGAAATCCCCAAGAAAAATGATATTCTACTACTCACTCCGTTCACTTTTTTTACTTGTACAATATACTAACAATATTTTTTTATTTGTCAATTTAGCAAATCAAAAGAATGATAATTTTTATTTTATTTTATTCTTATCATTAACTACTCATTCTCCAAATAATTTTTCAATACCTTTTGAAATGTAATTAATATGAGTAAAATTGTAAAATATATACTTTATTTTTTTTTCTTAAAGAGAGTACAAAGTCAAAAGTGGATAACTGAATATACTTTATTTATTTTCTTAAAGAGAGTACAAAGTCAAAGTAGATTGCCGGGAAAAGAAGGGGAATGATTGTGTTTTGGGAAATAAACACTTTTGTTGTTGTAGATAGTAGGGAGAATTACCTTTCGAATTATTTAAAAAAAACACAATTATTAAAGTGAAAAGAACTTTATTTTTAACTTTTAAATAAAAATAATTATCTGATCAAGGCTAACCACACAGAGAAGGAAGCACGAAAAATGAATAGAGGAGTAGTTTCAAGTAGAAATATACTAATATTTTTTGTTTGATAAAGCTTTAAAGTGTTTGACATTATTCATCTAAAAATAACTACTCCTAGTTTTAAACCATACCCAGTGGTTTCAATATTCAAATTCCTTAAACTAATCATAAACTTTTGGTGTGATATCATTTCAGCAAATTATTTCAACTATTATTTTAATAACCTTAGTAATTGCTATATGCCTATACACATAACTGAGGACTGAGTGAATATACAACTATTTGATTTTAGGTCGAGCATTAAGATGGTATGTTAGGAGGTAGTTGAACCTTGCCTTATTAATATCGTTGTGAGACTAATTTGATAAGGTTTTTGTATAAAATAGCTAGTGGCAATGTTGTGTCTTATTATTTTTTATGTCGAGCATTAAGGTTGTATGGTAGGATTTTTTTCCATATTTCATGTTGTTTCTATTTATCTTATGAAATTTTTATGATTTCTATAGTTATACTAATATTGTCTACATTTGTTTTTTGTTCTTTTGAGCCAAGGATTTTTCGAAAATAACCTCTCTATTCTATCGAGATAAGCATAAGGTCTGTATATTCACTATCCTCCCCAAACCTACTAATAAAATTTTACAGAATTATTGTTGTTGTTGTCGATGATTTTAGGTGGAGCGGATATAGGCGGGTTAAATAAGTACCCACATAAAGAATACCAAAGGTTACAGAAAAAGACATGACCATTCCGATGACCAATTGATTCATATTCATTCAACTTTTATTTTTCCAAAATTAATTGCGCAAGAGAATATTCAACCTCCATTTACGACAAAACTTAAGTGCATAGCAGATCCTCTCTGTTCTCTTCCGTGTATTCGGATTTACTCGCCATATATATAAAAGAAAGAGTTTAACTTTTATAAGTAAGGATTAAAAAAACATTTATAGAATTAGATTATTTATTAATCCAATATGCTAAACTAGTATTAATTTATAATATTATAAAAATGATAACTAACATGCTATTATAAGTTGAAACTTGAAACTATATCGTAATAAGCAGAATAGCCTAAATGACAATTATATTTGTGCCGCTTTCCCCAAACTTAACAATTTGCTAATTGAACATTTACACTCTTTCAACAATAACAACAACAACAATAACAACATACCTAGTAAAATCCCACTTAGGGGTGTTCATAAAAATTCGAAAAATCAAACCAAACCGAAGACCAAACCAAACCGACCAAAAAAATCGATATTTTTTTGTTTGATTTAGTTTTGAATTTTAAAAATCGATCAAATTTGGTTTGGTATTGATTTTAATCAGAAAAAAAATAAATAAAAAAATCGAACCAAACCAACTATAGGAGTAGTTATTTTAAATTTATTATTACATCTATATATATGTATATTTTTATACAAAGTTTCAAAAATATAATGGTAAATGTTAGTTTGCACTTTAGTACAGTTCTTTACATTTACATTCTAGTTTGTTTTCTTTTGTTAAGTGTAAGAATCTATTTCGTATTAAAAATAATATATTTTTAATTGAGTCCTTAAATTATTATTTATTAATTGATTCAATTATCATCAATATATCTTGGTAAATAATAGATTTCTGAAAGGGAATTGATTTGATAATGTTACTTGAAAATATGGTCTCCGGAATATGTGTTTGCTAGTGTATGTCTTATATTTAAGAAAAAACTGACAAATAACCGAAAAAAATTGAAAAACCAACAAAGCCCGACATAAATCGAATTGAGAAAAAATCAACTTAATTGGTTTGGTTTGGTTCTAATATTTGAAAAAACCGACTTACTTGGTTTAGTTTCTTTTTAGGGAAAAACCTACCCAAACCGAACCATGAACATCCCTAATCCCACTAGTGGGGTTTGTAGAGAATATAGTGTACACAAACCTTACCCCTACCCCGAAAAGGATAGAGAGGCTATTTTTCGGAGACCCTCAGCTCGACAAGAGAGACAATAATATCGTAAACGAAATAAAAGAAAAGGCATGTAACAGCAAAATGTTCCATAAAGAAAAAAATAACAATGAATAAATGAAAGGACAATCACACAAAATTATGCAAAACAACAATGTGAACACAATATAGACCACTAACAAACCTAAACAAAACTCTATCGGACTATCTAGTATAAAGAGGGAAGAACTTCCTATTACCCCTAGCTTACCACCCTAATGCTCGGCTTCCACACGTTCCTATCAAGAATCATGTCCTTGAAAATATGAAATCGCGCCATGCCCTGCCTGATCACCTCCCCCCAATACGTCTTAGGCTGCCCTGTGCCTTCTCTCGTACATGCCAAAGTCAACTGCTCACATCTAGGCTTCTCCTCCGCACTTGTCCAAACCATCTAAGTCGTGCTTCCCGCATCTTGTCGTAGACATGAGCCATGCCCACCCTATCCCCAATGTCATCATTCCTAATCTTATCCAACCTAGTATACCACACATCCATCTCAACATCCTCGTTTCTGCTACATTCATCTTCTGGATAGGTGAATCCGTGACTAGACAACACTCAGCTCCATACAACATGGCTGGTCTAACTACCGCTTTATAGAACTTACCTTTGAGTTTCGGTGGCACATTCTTGTCATACAGGACTCCAGACGCTAACCTCCATTTCATCTACCCACCCCAATACGGTGTGTAACATCCCCATCGATTTTCCCATCTCCCTAGATTATTGACCATAAGTACTTAAAACTTTCTCTCTTGAGGATGACCGGTGAGCCAAGCAAATAAGCACGAGCTGAACATAGGTCCTTGGTGTAACCCAATAACAACCAAAAAAGGCTCTGGGTCACCTCCAACAGTCCTAACCCGAATTATATCTCTATCATACATATCTTTATCACTCTAATGTAATCCAACGGCACACCTTTTACCTCGAGACACCTCCAAAGGACGTCCCTAGGAACCTTGTCATATGCCTTCTATAGGTCAATCAATACCATATGCAATCCTTGTATAGTTCTACCAACCTCCAGATAAGGTGGATAGCTTCCATAGTAGAACGACCTAGTATGAACCCGAACTGGTCTTTCGATATAGACACGGCCCATCTTATCCTCCTTTCTACCACCCTCTCCCACACTTTTAAGGTATGACTTAGTAACTTGATACCCCTATAGGTGTTACAATTTTGTATATCCCCTTTGTTCTTGTACACCGGAACTATTGTATTCCACTTCCATTCATTAGGAATCCTCTTTGTCTTGAAGATAATATTAAACAATCCAGTCAGCCACTCCAAGCCTGCTCTACCCTCATATCTCCAAGAGTCTTGCACAAGGAACGTCTCGTTTGTATCATTATCCTTGTACCCTTTCCCACACTTCTTCTTTGGTTCATCAAAAGCTTTTAACCTTTTTACTTTGGCCTTCTTAGCATTGTAGTTATAACAGGTGGCTCAATAGCTAGCAGTGTACTTTAGCTATAAATTCATACTAGTTAAAGGTTGGATAAATTTGTTGTATGCCTTAAGGTTGGTGTACTTCCTATACCAATGGTCAATGTATGTCTCAACCTCATAGTTTTTATAATGCATTGTTGTAATTGTATGTGTACATGAAATTCCTTTGAGTTGCATGATCTACAAGTACAGGAACACCTCTTAAAGTCAACAACATATTTATATGGCCCATCCTGAATTTCATATATTGTTCACCACTAAAATTAACATCACATTTGCTTCCCTTTTAGCATTCTTTTCAAATATTTTCGTAGCCATGAGTGATATATCACCTACCCATTTTTCAGAAAACTCTCACATGCTAATCATCTTCTCCATACACTTGATTCTAATTTATCTAACATAGTAATGCTAGATTTGTGCCTAGATGCCAATATCTAACTATTGAATGTCTCACACATGTTGTTCTCCACAATCACAGTGACTATGTTCTTTGAAGTATTCCCTACATCATATCTCCTTGTTGTATTTTAGCAAATCTTGAGTAATATCTTCCCCAGCAAGTCCATTATCATTCAACTTTTTGCTAAAGTAAACTTCAAATATAGCTCTTGCACACTGCCATAATTTTTTTTTCTTCTTTCCTCACCAGGACAAGTTTGCTTCCAATATACCTAGCTATGTCTAGTATACCATATCATCTTAGAATTTGGCAATAACTGAGTTATTGGTAGATGAAGACCCTACAATCAGTAATATTATATTGTTATAACTTAAATATAAATGAAAACAATTACACTTTAAAGACAAAGTGTTAGAACCATTTCTTTTACATATCAGACATAACTGTCATCCCTTCTCTTGCAGTTTCTATCAAGTACAGATCATGCTTGAGACATCTGATAGACCAAGACCATATATCCTTGGATTCCTTTTCAACTAGTGTCCAAGCCACAAGGTACATTGATTATTACGATCCATGTATATTCCCTTTAGGAATGCACCATCAAAGCTAATTATATTTATACACCCTTCTAATCATCCAATTTTTAATGCTTCAAGACAGATATAAATGCCCATGAACACCCGCTTGCCAGGTTCTGCATTCTTAGATGTCCTTATCACTATAGTAGTCCAATGATTAGTAGACTTTAGCATTTCAATATAATCATGAAGCCTAAAAAGATTTCTTGTAATCACCCATATTTTTCTTCATAACTATCATTTTTCCCTTCTACAGGAAGTTTTACTCACATACAAACCATATTCTTTCCTAATTATGGCTTGAATTTGATAAATCTTAATTTGAGGCTCACTGATTATTCCAGCTTTAAAGTTATTTACAATACATGGTAGGTTACACATCTTGTTTCTTGCCTTCTTGTAGAATTTTATGGACAGGTTCGTATGTGATCATCCTAAAAAAATTTGTGTTACCTTCTATGCTGCCAAGAATATGCCATGGACAATCTTTCTTTGTGCACTTTGCTCTAACCATTTTCCTTCTCATTAGGCTTCAACTTAAGATTCACACTTTTTTTAATAGAATAAGTCTGTAGTGCCTCCCTAAACTGTACAACATTCTCAAATATCATATACAGTTCAAATAATATTTTTTGCAACTTATGTCAAAGTAGACCTTCTTACTTAGATTCCTAGTTGGTGCATCCATTATTTTATCAAGACCAACAGGTTCTCTTTCATCATTGTCACACCTCCTTTTTACGCACCCGCGGGGGCGCGATGGAGTTTTTCCAATTAAAGGACAATCGAGACGGGTTCAATTTATTAAATTCAGAGTCGCCACTTGGGAAAATAATGGTGTCCCAAGTAACCGGTTTGATCCCGAACCGAGGAAATTTATGACTTTGTAACATAGTCTGCGAAACTAGAAAAACTGGATAAGGAACTCTGTTAACCCGGGAGAAGGTGTTAGGCACTCCCGGATTCCGTGGTTTTAGCACGGTCGCTCAATTGCACTTTTTTTGCTTTTATCTGATTTCTTTATATATTTCAACTATGTATTCTTAATGCTCCGCTTTTATTTTTAGAAGAATTGCGATGTCACGAAAACACATTTCGAGTCACACCGCAACCAGTACGCCTGTGACTTTAATGTATTTCAGTTTCGCCGAAAGTAAGATTTGGGTCACATAAATGCGCACCCGTATTTAGGAAAGTAATTTACTTACGAATCGTGCCTAAAGAGTCTATCGTCCTTATTAACTTTGGGAAAGGACCGCGAAATTCACTAAACGGTCCTTCCAAGTCTAAGTTTTTATAACAACTAATTTGAGGGCCCCGCGATTGTGTATTTTTTTTTGTGTGGCGAGGCTCGTCTCATTATTATTTAAGGTTATACCTAGCATAACTAAATTTTCTATTGCTTTGTTTTTGAAAGAAAGTCCTAATGGATGTTACTAAGAAAATTACCTTAGTTTACCAATTAAACATTAACGGGCCTAGTACCATTTTAACCTATTGTCCAAAGAACCCAATTCATACATATTATTGTTCCCACGCTGGGCCTAAGTCAGGCCCAAAAATAAAGATAAAAATTCACCAGGTAATTGTTTCTTTCAATTTACTGCATTAAAAGAAATTTGCAAGGTAGTTGACAATTACAAGATAGCCTAATTAATTTGCTGCATTTTTACCAGGTTGCCGACGGATTTTCAATTTTATACACAAACACACACTCTCTTCGGCAGGTTTATATAAGACAACGAGTTTTCCAGTTTTTTTGCAATGTTTTTTTTTATATAGCTGTGAAAGTTCTAGATTACAAACTAATATTAATCTAACTAAAAATGAGAGAATTAACCAACACTAGAGTTAACGAAATTAGAGCAATAACTGGACATAACAGGATTAACATCACCAATTCACTGATATTTACAATCTTTAGTTAATTCACTCTGATCATTCCAATCACAAGCTAAAACCAAACTATAATAAAGTTGAAACTAACTGTTCAAAATTACTATGATAATGACTCACAGTCTTCACTCGAATATAAAGAAAACAAAGCAACAATAGTTTAATAGGGAAGGTAATCAGAATACTATAATCCTTTACACATTTTACGTGAGCAAAGGGACATTTGATAATGACAGAATGTATTGTTGAAATCCAACTCCATTTTTTTTATTTCATATGTTAACCCAAAGCTACACCAAATTGAATTCAGCAGTGTACCTGGCAATTACAACGAGGAGAGATCGGTTGCAGCAGCAGGGAGATACAACAACAAACACAACAACGACAGCAAGAGCAGGACAGAACAACCACCACAACAATAGACCAACAGCGACAACAACCTTGACAACAAACAGCAGCAACAACAAAACACCACAGCAACACAGCAGGAGCAGGACAGAACAACCACCACAACAACAGACCAACAGCAACAACAACCCTTGACAACAAACAGCAGCAACAACAAACACCACAACCACACAGCAACCACAACCAACAGAAGCAATAGAAGAACAGAGGCAAACAGTGAATGCTTGTGTCTATTTTTATGAGTGTATGTAAACGCGTGATTTTTGACCCTCCCAGAAATTTTTTATATTTTTAGTGTAAAATATTTAGTTTAGTTTTAATATAGCTATTTTAGCTAAATTTGACTCTTTCACTTTATTTTTACCTTAAAATGAAAAATAACAAAAATATAGTTTTATTAATGTTTCATAGTCATTTTAAACTTGAAAAAATACAAAAATAGTACGTTATATTTTTATCTTTTATTAAAAACGAAAATAACAAAAATAATTTTATTTAATATTTTGTAGTGATTAATTAATAACACCGTGTTTTCATTCTCGGTTCCGGGCGAAGAATAATATTCGGGTTCAAACTACCCGGTTTTATAATTTTCGGACATAGCCCATAATAATCCGAGCCCACCACACGTGGGGGACACACATGGGGGACACGGACAGAACACGAGGAAGACCCATCACTATTGGGTACCCAACCCCACGTGAGAGACCCATCATTTTGGTCTTGGAATCTTTGAAATAGAATATACATGCACTTCACGTGGAGGGGGAGGGAGGAGACCGGCTATTTTGTTTTCAAAAAAACGGGGCAGCCATCAAAGGACCAAAGAAAATACACAGAAGGGAGGTGGTCTTCTTCAGTTTTCATTTGAAGAAGCAGTAAGAAGAAAAAACACTGGAGGCATATTTTTCATTCTTTGTCTCTGGACTGCTGGAAGACCAAAGACCCGAAGAAGAGAATAGGATAGAGACCACCCACCTCCATCGCTTCCAACAGCCAGCGTCCATGTCGAAACACCACAACTCTACCAACCAAAAAACCTGAACAATACACTTAGTCACCGCGGCTGACCCCTTCTTCTTCTTCAGCTCACCGATGATATCCTCCTGCCCTTCACATTCCCATGGCTTGAACTCATGCAGCACACACAGACAGCAACGAGCTTCTTCTTCTTCAACAAAAGCTCCCAGCCGTGACCTCCAAGGAGAGCTTCATACACATAAGAAGAGAGAATAACGCCTGGAGGCACACGGACTGGGCAGTGATCTTCTTCGGAGGAACCAAAAAACCTCGCTGCTGCTCGATCCTCATCGTCTTCATTCGATTAAAACCAGCAGTGACCACTAACAACATTAGCCAGCGCAGCCATGAAACCATTCTTGAGGTCGTCGTTCGTTTTATGAGTTTCGTCGAGGTTGTCGCTGTCCGTTTTCCGACGAGTTCGAGCTGTTGAAGCTCGATGTCGCTATAAACAGTCACTTGAAGTCGTGTTGATGTTCGATTGTAATCGTTGAATCTGCCTGTTGAATTCATCGGCCAAGTTCAGGTTTTTGTTCGATTTTCGCTGGGATTTGGTAATTAATTCGCTGGTTTTGCTGAAGATATTTTGTTGTTGTTGCTCTCCGTTCGGTTTTCTGAATTTCATTTCCTATTTCGGGACTTTGGCTTGATCATTTATCTTTTAGCGTTTCTCCAGGTATGTGAATATTCACATGTTCTCTTTAGAATTTATTAGTGATATTTCTTGTTAGACTCAAATGCCTCTTGTTATAAAATCCTCGTGAGGCAGTGCTATTGGTTTAAAGTTTTATACTCTCTAATTGATAAAAGAAAGCTAATCCATGTAATGTTAATCTTTGGTTTTGAATGAACTATGATTATACATGAAATATTCTGTTTATCTATGCCAATCATGTTGGAGCCATTAAGTTTGAAATCGGGGTTTGTTCGTACAAAAGGTTAATCTATTTTGTGAAAATAGTATGTTAGGGGTTAGAAATTGTTTGCTATGTGAAAGTAGCTCGTCAATGTCACTGTTGGTTGGAGTGGATGGAATTTTCAAGGGAACGTATCTTTATCTTAACTCAAGTATAACAATAGGAGTCACGAAGGATTATTCACATTTGTTCTCTTACGGGTCGTGGAAGTTGAGCCAATATGGCCCTAATGAACTTACTTAAAATTTGTAAAAATTGAGATGAGCCTCGCCAAACAAAAATACACAATTGTGGGGCCCTTAAATAATTGTTATGAAAATTTTAGATTTGGAAGGACCGTTTAGTAAATTTCACTGTCCTTCCCGAAGTTAGCAAAGACAATAGACTCTTTAGGCGCGTGTTTAATAATATTACTTTCCTAAATACGGGTGCGCATTTATGTGACCCAAATCTTACTCTCGGCGAAATTGAAATACATTAAGTCACAGGCGTACTGGTTGCGGTGTGGCTCGAAATGTGTTTTCGTGACGTCGCAATTCTTCTAAATTAAAAGCGGAACATTAAAAGTACATAGTTAAAATATATAAAGAAATCAGATAAAAACAAAAAGTCGCAGTTGAGCGACCGTGCTAGAACCACGGAACTCGGGAATGCCTAACACCTTCTCCCGGGTTAACAGAATTCCTTATCCGGATTTCTGGTACACAGACTGTAATACAGAGTCATAAATTTCCTCGGTTCGGGATTAAACCGGTGACTTGGGACACCATTATTTTCCCAAGTGGCGACTCTGAATTAATTAAATAAATCCTGTTTCGATTGTCCTTTAATTGGAAAAACTCCCTCGTGCTCCCGCGGGTGCGCCAAAAGGAGGTGTGACAGTGTACGTGGGTGTTTATGTTGTGGATGTGTGTATCTATTTGTATCTTTCAGAATGCTCTCCCAAAAGTCCTCTATCACTGTCTTTTCTCTCAAATTTCTCTGGGTATCAATGTCTATATCTTTTGGAATTATCTCTCCCAAAATCCAGTCCCTAAGCCTCTGTGTATATCCCTATACTTATAGTTTTTATTTTTAAAGTCCCCCCCCCCCCCTGAATGACTTCTTGATTCAAGTTAAATGGTTCCCCATGCTTACATGCTTGTCCCTTCTTGTTTCAATCAAAAGTCATGGGTGTATTATAGTATTAATATTAACTCCCATGCCTATTGTTTGGTTCCCCACTGATATCAAATTAGTGGTATTTAATTAACCACTTGATAGACCCTTTAAGTTTAACTAATTAAAACCCTGCCATTCTAGATCTGCTCAAACCTAACAACTCATTAAACTATCTGCTAATTGATCATCATACAGTTGTAACCAACTCTTGGTCAAATTCAAATAGTGATTCAAACAGAATTGAAGCAGTATGACTCAAGAAATGAGGTTCATGTGAAAAAATATACAGAACAAAGGGTGACATATAAGCAATTTGGTTCAAAGAGAAAATTGAATTCACCAACAGGTTCACTTCAATCACAAAAGTAAGAATAGAAAGAAACGAAACTACTGGCACGAACCAAACTATTATCAAGTCATTCTAGCATTCAAGCATGGAAACTAATGGACGACACTCATTTAATTGATTACACATGCTATAACATTTAGCAATTAACAACAAACAATAAGAATAAATGGTCCATCAAGTGATTCGAGTTGTATTGACAACAACTGGGAACTTATAAACTAACACATTACATGGCTTATAACATATACTCGACCACGAATGGAAGCAAACTCGGCCAAATAAAAAGTCAGATGGAGAAAGTGAACAACAATGAACAAAAGTTAAAAACAAAATTAATACAATAACCCAAGCAAATAACAAGAAACCAAAGGAACAAATAAAGAGAGAAAAAATACCTCCAAGACGAAATTACGAACTAGACGAACGAGGTTCGAACTAAGACTCAAGACTGGGGGATAAAAACGGACTTTAATCGAGTGTTCCCGACTGAGAACACTCGACTAAAGTCGATTGAGGCCCCAATTCCTTTGCATTTCGGACAGACCCCAGGCTTTTGTTTTCTAGGGTTCTTGTGCTCAATTTAGGATTCGAATGGTTCTAGTAAGATTCAAACGGAACCAAAGGTGTTTTGGGCACGAGAGATGTTAGGGGGTGTTGTGGTGTGAGTTTGGGGTAGATTGGGGTATGTCCAGGTTCTGCTCAATTCTTCAAATGAAGATTCGATACGATGGGGGATGATTCGAAGTAAACGGGTCCGAGATTTGGATTGGGGGTGGTCAGATGGTCAAGGTGTGTTAGTTTGGTGACCGGTGGCATTGCGGCCGCCGTGTTTCAGGCGGAGGTATATCAATGGCGGCTAGGGTTTGATGGTTTGGTTCGTCTCTGAGAGACGAGACGATAGGAACCGGGGTAGTGGCTTGGGGGGCGGGGTCTATTTTGGGTGGTTATATATGAGGGGGGAAAAGTGATCCTGGCCGTTGGATCAACCGTGATCAACGGCTAGCATGGAACAATTAAACAGAATAGGGCGGTGCGGACTTGGACCGGGTTGGGGCAAAATGTTTGGGCCTGGTTCCGGTCCAAGAACGAAACGGCCCAGTTCCTGATCTATTTTCATTTTTTCTTCTTGTTCTTTCATTTTTCTTTTTAATTCCTAATTACCAAAATTCCTAAATTAAATTGAAAAAATCAAAAATTAACTTAAAATATCAATTAACCCATAATAATAAATATCACATATAATTAAGCACCAATTTAGAATAAAATCACACAACTAGACCTTAAACGCTAGACAATGCAAAGTACATATTTTGTGATTTTTCATTTTTTTGTAAAACAAACTTAATTACTCCTACTTGTAGTATTAAATCCTAGATGCAAATGTGACATATATATATATATATATATATATATATATATATATATATTTTTAATTTTTGTTAATTGAAACAAGCAAACACGCACACACAAATGCAAACAACAAAAAAAGAAATAACACAAAAATCTATAAAAATTGCGAATAACACAATCACTATTTAATCTTGAATTTTTTGGGAGTAGTTCTCATATAGAGCGAAAATCACGTGCTCACAGCTGCCCCTCTTTGCGCGGAAGCACGAAGAGTTTTCGTGCAAAGATGAGTGAGCGGATACGAGCGATTTTTGCCCGTTTGAGCACTCCGTATGAAGCACCTTTTTTGGAAACGTTTGACCGAACCTTGCTTCAAAGGTCTCCTACATATCCCTGGTAAAAAGGGAATCATGTCAATGTAGTTCGGGAAGTTTTGGCAGCTGGGACTACCATGACTGTTGCGATCTCGCTGTTACTGCTGTTACTGCTATTACTGCTGTTGCCACTGCTTAACTGACCTCCTTATTACATCGTACCAACGAAAAGTAAGAAGCTAGACTAAGTTACAGTATTGCAAATTCTTATCTATCTTTTCAACTCGATCTTGCCATGTTCCTTGCCATCCTGCTGGCCTTGATGTTTCTTCACGTACTTCTTCTCTTCTAACAATTGTTATTTCGGCCTATCTTGATTGCCGAACTCCGACTGTTGGTCCCTTCCTTTGTAATCTTCGAACTATTCTCCTTCGAAGTTTGTACCTGTCTTTCCGATCCTTGTTGCCTTCCTTTCGATTATGAACTTGGATTCACGCTGGGGATTTCCGTTATGCTCTACCGCTTTCCTCAACCAACTTCAACAATAAATCGCCACTCCATTCTTCGTGCGGGCTCCCTGACTTCAATTACAACTTCAAAATAAATCGCCACTCCATTCTTCAGGCGGGCTTCCTGACTTCAACTACTATTTCAAAATAAAATCGCCACTCCATTCTCCAGGCGGGCTTCCTGACTTCAACTACTATTTCAAAATAAAATCGCCACTCCATTCTCCAGGCGGGCTCCCTGACTTCCACTACAACTTTTAAATAAATTTGCCACTCCATTCTCCAGGCGGGCTCCCTGACTTCAACTACAACTTTTAAACAAATTTGCCACTCCATTTTCCAGGCGGGCTCCCTGACTTCAACTACTATTTAAAAATAAAATTGCCACTCCATTCTCCAGGCGGGCTTCCTGACTTCAACTACAACTTTTAAACAAATTCGCCACTCCATTCTCCAGGCGGGCTCCCTGACTTCAACTATAACTTCGAAACTAAGTCGCCACTCCATTCTCCAGGCGGGCTCCCTGACTTCAACCACTACTTCAAAATAAAATCGCCACTCCGTTCTCCAGGCGGGCTCCCTGACTTCAACCACTACTTCAAAATAAAATCGCCACTCCATTCTCCAGGCGGGCTCCCTGACTTCAACTACTACTTCAAAATAAAATCGCCACTCCATTCTCCAGGCGGGCTCCCCGACTTCAACTACTACTTCAAAATAAAATCGCCACTCCATTCTCCAGGCGGGCTCCCTGACTTCAACTACTACTTCAAAATAAAATCGCCACTCCATTCTCCAGGCGGGCTCCCTAACTTCAACCACTACTTCAAAATAAAATCGCCACTCCATTCTCCAGGCGGGCTCCCTGACTTCAACTACTACTTCTAATTTCATCCCATCATGATCGCCTTCCTTTGTTTTCTGTACCATTTCTTCTTCCTGCATCGCCTATTGGGCCACCTTTTCTTCTGAATTATCTTGTCTTGGAATTGTTTTCCCCTGGGTCGTATTACTTTTCTTTTGGCTGCTGGGGATATCTTTGGAACTGTTTACTCACCTGCTGGGGATGATGCTGCTGAGGAAGTATTCTTTGTTTCCTTAACCCCTCATTCTCTCTCGGACTCGCCGGGGTTGAAATGTTATGGACCGGGGATTATCCTGGTGGGGGACCCCTTTTCCTCTTCCTTCTTCCCATACCTCCTCTGGGACTCACGCTCTTGCTTCCTTGACCAAATTATGGGCTATAATACTGCATGGGGAATCTCGAAGCCATTGTTTCATTTTTCCAACAACTGCTGGGGATGATACCAGGCTCAAAGATCACCCCATCGTCTTGTCTGGCCTTTCTCAAAACTATTCTGCTCGGAGCTGGTATTTCCCGAAATCTTGTGTTGCTTTCTACCCTTATCCACCGGGTCTTTGCTTTCAAGAAAATTTTCGCAACAGGAGAAAATTTTCTGCCCCAGTTTGATAAACTTCTGGATGGTATGCTTTTCCGCCGGCGAACCCTCTTTTCCTGCTTTAAATCAAAGAAAAATTGTTAGTTTCAAAACGCAGTGAGTGATCATGCCACTCTTGTTGGGGCCATTTTCTTTTCTCTTTCATCTGTTTGGCCTCCCTCGAACTTTTGGGGACGACGTTGACGCTTGCTGGGATGATGTTCTTTCCACATATGGTTTCTCATTTCTCCCTTTCATTCCAATATTTGGTTTGATCCGACTCTTTTTAGCCGGTGATCTGTTGCGTGAAATCATCTTCCGGACGTGCCACATGTGTCCATCATACTCCATAATTCCTGCGAACCTTCCAATCAACCTGTCGTCCCAATCTTACTATCGTAACGACTTCTGCCTTATTGCCTCGTTCCACGCCTATTCATTTTCATTATACTGCTTTGGGAGACTTGGTAGTAAGCTTTGAAAAATCAATTTTCGAAAATGAAAGAAAAGAAAAGAATGCTGACCGCAAATGACAAAAGAAAAGGAAAACTTTTTTGAACCCAAAAATAGGAAAACTTAGCAATGTGCTGGGCGCCATCACGACCGGATTTGGGGTCGTGATGAGATTAAACTACCCAGTCTATTCATGTCAATCACTTTCTGATGCCGCGTTCTGCTAGAGGTAAACGGATGTCCAAACCTTGTCTCATGCAGACATCTTGTAACCATCTCGCCTTGTCACCTCACAGTGCCCTTCAGGAAGAGTTTTCACTAATGAGATTCTCTCATTTCTCTCTATCTCCCGTCGCCTTAAGATGCCCGTAAAGGTTTTCACCGTAAGACTCTCTCATTTTACATTCTCTCAACTTCCTTCGCCTTAAGGTGCCCGTGAGGGTTTTCACCGTTAAGACTCTCTCATTTACGCTTTCTTTCCCTGCGGTGGGGTATCACCCATGAAATTCCCTCTAGAGCGTTATCCCCTTTCGGCTTGTGCATCCTAGATTCAATCGAGGGTCGGGATGTCATTTTTGGCTTTCATTCACATGACTTGGCATTTCTCGAATACTGATCGAGAGGTCTTTCTGGTTCTTAATGTGGTTTCTGCGCGTGAGGCTAAAGAAAGGGGTTTAACCTCAACGGTTAGCTTATTACAACTTTCGGAATCCACACTATCTTTCAAACGAAACAATGACTTCTGCCCCAGTTTTGTTGCTTGGGGGATCTTTGATTTTTATTTTACTATGACCGAGCCGTGTGGCGCCTACGTATCCTTCTTGAGGAATCAGGTCGAACGTAGTTCACTTTTTCTTGTGTTTTTTTTTTCTCTTTGTTTCTTTTTCTATTTTGTTACACATCTTTCTTGATGATTCCGAAAGAGGGTATATGAAAGAATAATTAAGGCTCAAAGGGGAAAACAAGGGTTAAAGTGTTTGGGTAGTAGAAAAATTGCCTCTGTCATCTCATTCTCCGAAAAATGCCAAATACACACAAACGAAACCAAACGTTGACAAACGCATTAAAGAATTACACATAATATCTCTTGACTGCATCAGAATTGATAGCCATATCGATGCATCTTCCCTCAACATCAGTTAGACATAGAGCGCCGTTGGATAATACTCTAGTCACCACAAATGGTCCTTGCCAGTTTGGAGCGAACTTGCCTTTCGCTTCGGCCTGATGTGGTAGAACTCTCTTCAGCACATGCTGTCCCACTTCAAATTTCCTGGGACGTACCTTCTTGTTATATGCTCTCGCCATTCTCTTTTGATACAATTGGCCGTGACATACCGCTGTCAATCTCTTTTCATCGATCAAGCTCAATTGCTCTAATCGGGTTTTGACCCACTCGTCGTCATCAATCTCAGCTTCCGCGACAATTCGGAGGGATGGGATTTCAACTTCTGCTGGTATTACTGCTTCAGTCCCATACACCAACAAGTAAGGAGTTGCACCTACCAAAGTCCGGACGGTAGTGCGATAACCTAACAGTGCGAACGGTAGCTTTTCATGCCATTGCCTAGACCCTTCTACCATCTTCCTCAATATCTTCTTTATATTCTTGTTTGCTGCCTCAACCGCACCATTTGCTTTGGGACGATACGGTGTGGAATTTCGGTGTGTAATCTTGAACTGTTGGCAGACCTCCTTCATCAATCCGCTGTTAAGATTGGCACTGTTATCTGTGATGATTATCTTTGGAATTCCAAACCTGCAGATGATGTGGGAATGTACGAAATCCACCACCGCATTCTTGGTTACTGATTTGAAGGTCTTGGCCTCCACCCACTTGGTAAAGTAGTCGATCGTTACCAGAATGAACCTATGACCATTGGAAGCTGCAGGTTCTATAGGTCCAATAACATCCATACCCCATGCGACAAACGGCCATGGTGCTGACATTGTATGCAATTCAGTCGGCGGAGAATGAATCAAATCTCCGTGTATCTGACACTAATGGCATCTTCGCACGAAACTTATACAATCACGCTCCATCGTGAGCCAGTAATATCCTGCTCGAAGAATCTTCTTTGCCAATACGTATCCGCTCATGTGTGGTCCACAAACTCCGGAGTGTACATCTGTCATCACTGTTGTGGCTTGACTTGCATATATACATCTCAACAATCCCAAATCTGGGGTTCTTTTGTACAGCACCCCTCCACTAAGGAAAAATCCGTCCGCCAATCGTCGAATAGCTCTCTTTTGATCTCCGGTTGCCTGCTCTGGGTATATTCCTAACCTGAGGTATTCTTTGACATCATGAAACCATGGCTCACCATCCATTTCTTCCTCTATCATATTGAAATAAGCATGTTTATTCTGGATCTGAATATGTAACGGATCGATACGAACTTTGTCCGGGTGATGTAGCATTGACGCTAAAGTGGCTAAAGCGTCTGCAACCTCATTATGCATCCTTGGGATGTGCCTGAATTCTACTGATCGAAAGCGTTTGGTCAGATCATGCAAACACTAACGATACGGGATAAGCTTTAAATCTCTGGTTTCCCATTCTCCTTGAATCTGATGTACCATAAGGTTCGAGTCCCCCAAGACCAAGACGTCCCGTACATCCATGTCTACCGCTAATCGTAACCCCAAGATACATGCCTCGTACTCAGCCATATTATTGGTACAATGAAAACGCAGTTGAGCAGTAACAGGATAATGATGTCCTGTTTCAGAGATAAGCACAGCCCCTACTCCGACTCCTTTTGCGTTCGCCGCTCCGTCGAAGAAAAGCTTCCAACCTGGCTCCCCAGTCATTTCCAACCCATCAATTTGCAATACTTCTTCGTCCGGAAAATACGTCCTCAAAGGTTCGTACTCGTCATCAACAGGATTCTCAGCTAAGTGATCGGCTAGGGCTTGAGCTTTCATAGCCGTCCTTGTCACGTATATGATGTCGAATTCTGTAAGTAATATTTGCCATTTTGCCAACCTCCCTGTAGGCATAGGTTTCTGGAAAATATACTTCAACGGATCCAAACGGGAAATGAGGTAAGTGGTGTAAGAAGACAAATAATGTTTCAACTTTTGGGCTACCCAAGTCAAGGCACATCATGTCTTTTCCAAATGAGTGTACTTGACCTCGTGGACTGTGAATTTCTTACTGAGGTAGTAAATGGCCCGTTCCTTCCTGCCAGTAAGATCATGCTGCCCCAGTACGCAGCCGAACGAATTCTCCAAAACCGTTAGATAAAGAATCAGGGGTCTACCCGGTTCAGGCGGAACCAGTACGGGTGGGTTTGACAGATACCCTTTGATTTGGTCAAACGCTTCCGACATTCTGTCGTCCATTCTATCGCAGCGTCTTTCTTCAACAGACGGAACATGGGTTCACAGGTTGCTGTAAGCTGAGCAATAAACCTACTGATGTAAGTTAACCTTCCCAACAAACTCATTACCTCTGTTTTATTCTTTGGCGGGGGTAACTCCTGGATGGATTTGATTTTGGATGGGTCCAACTCAATGCCCCGTCGGCTGACGATGAATCCTAGCAACTTTCCTGATGGAACTCCGAATGCGCATTTGGCCGGATTGAGCTTGATGTCGTATCTTCGAAGTCTTTGAAAGAACTTCCTGAGGTCGGCAACATGGTCTTCTTGACGTCTGGATTTTACGATCACATCATCCACGTACACTTCAATCTCCTTGTGTATCATGTCATGGAATACCGTAGTCATCGCCCTCATGTAGGTTGCCCCTGCATTCTTCAAACCGAACGGCATCACTCGGTAGCAATAAGTCCCCCACGGTGTGATAAAAGCCGTCTTTTCTGTGTCCTCTTCATCCATCAAGATCTGATGATATCCCGCGTAGCAGTCCACAAAGGATCCGATTTCACGTCCGGCGCAATTATCAATCGGGATATGGATATTGGGAAGCGGGAAATTATCCTTAGGACTCGCCTTGTTGAGATTGCGGTAGTCCACGCATACTCTGATCTTTCCGTCTTTCTTCGGCACCGGTACTACATTGGCCAACCATTTAGGATATCGAATGACACGAATGACTTTCGCCTGCAACTGCTTGGTTACTTCCTCTTTGATCTTTACACTCATCTCCGTTTTGAACTTCCGTAGTTTTTGCTTGACGGGAGGATATGCCGGATCGGTGGGTAATTTATGAACCACTAGATCAGTGCTGAGTCCTGGCATGTCATCGTACGACCATGCGAAAATGTCTTTAAACTCCATGAGTGTTTTGATCAACTCTTCTCTCAGGTTGGGTTCAATATGGACACTTATTCTGGTTTCTTTGACGTCATCTGTGTCCCCCAGATTAACAGCCTCGATATCATTTAAATTTGGTTTGGGTTTTTCCTCGAAGTGACTTAATTCTTCACCGATTTCTTCTACGGCTTCATCATCGCCGTATTCTGAATCACTCTCGTCACTTCTTATTTCATGCGTTATTATTTCCAAACCCGATTGACTTTCTAGACTGGGTTGATTAATCTTTAAGCACGCCATATCATTAAGATCAGTTGAAAGAAGGTTGTTCAGAAAAGTTAAAAGAAGAAAAATAAACAAAATTAGACACGAAGGGAACCAAATTTCATTAATGGGAGTAGTACAAGGAAAAACAAACTTGCAAACTTAAATCAAAATGAACTAAAACAACTGGATTTTACTCCGGGGACGACCCCCAACACAAAATTTCGAAAGAAACGATCCAAAACAAACTACCAAGACTCCTTCCGGACAGGGAGAGGAGTAGCCTTCCAATTATTCAGTTTTGCTTTTGACCCCACAAACTGTATCTCGGCATGGCTGGATCCTTCGCCGTCCTCGATCATGCATACATCTGCCAATAGGTCCTCGAACTTTCTTAAGAACTCTTCGTCTGGCCTAACCACAGGACCGGGGATCTTTGTCGTCAGATGTCCTCTCACTCCAGACCTGACGAAAGATTGGGAAAGGCGTGGAACAGGCTTCGGGAGCACCCATGTCTTCTGCTTATTCTTCTTGGCTTGCTGGATGTCCTCTGACGTTGGCTTGAATCACAAGCCGAAGGTTCCTACGTTTTCGACCACAGATACCGGTTGTATGATTCCTTGCAGAGATGCACCTAGACCTTTGCCGGGTATGAAACCATGTCCCAACATGTCATGAGCCACCATGACGTCGGCAGTAATTATTCTGTCATTGGGAATGCACTCCCCTTCTGGAACTCGGTTGGCGGATACCACATCGCAGATCTGGTATACCCACGGCCCAACATCTTCTTCTGTCTCAACAAAGGGGACGATGGTGCCTGGTTGCAGATCATTCTCTCCATGAACGACGATCTCCTGTTGGTCCCACTCAAACTTGACGAGTTGGTGTAGGCTGGATGGAACTGCTCTTGCGGCGTGGATCCATGGTCGCCCTATCAGAAGGTTATATGACACTACCATGTCCAGCACCTGGAATTCCATGGTGAACTCCACTTGCCCAATTGTCAAGATTAACACTATGTCCCCAACCGACACCTTGCCTCCTCCATCAAACCCTCGAACATATATGATGTTCTTGCGTATCCTGCCGATGTCCACTTTCAACTTGTCCAGTGTAGAGAGAGGACAAATGTTAGCACTGGACCCATTATCGACAAGGACTTTGGTAACCACCGACTCCTCACACTTTACCGTAAGATATAAAGCCTTGTTGTGCTCGGTGCCTTCCTCGGGCAATTCATCATCGGTGAAGGTGATCCGATTCGCTTCGAAGATCCTATTGGTGATCTTCTCCAAATGACTCACCGAGATTTTATCAGGTACGTGTGCCTCATTCAGAACTTTCCATCAAAGCTTGCCGATGTTCTTCAGAATGTATCAGCAAGGATAGCAATGATATTTGCGCAGGAGTCTTCTTCAACTGCTCTAAGATAGAATAGTCATGCAACTTCATCTTTTTCAGGAATTCTTCTGCCTCTTCATCAGTTACCGGCTTTTTCAATGTCGCCGGAGTGATCTTCCTCAATTCCGCGGGGGCAAAACATCTCCCCGATCGGGTCAAACCTTGCGCTTCGCAAACTTTCTCTTTCACTTCCTTTCCTTTGTAGGTTGTTGTAATCCGAGCATAATTCCATGGAATAGCTCTGCTATCAGTTATTGGCAACTGTATTGCTGGCTTGATGATGAAAGGATCCATTCGAACGCCTGCTACCGTCAAGACGGGCTTGGTTGCTGCCCCTGGTACAACTATTTTTACTTCCCCCGGCCTCACCGGTACTCCATTCATACTTCCCTTTTCTGCTTCCGACCCTCCCGGTAAGTCCTTCTTGCAAATGGATGGCTCATCAAGGCTCGGCCCCTTTCTCATTCCGACCCCGCTAGATTTGATCATCATTACCATCTGAGAGGCTTTCTCCTTTCCTTCTTCTACCCGTACCAACTCGATCATGTTGGTCTCATGATGAGTTGGAAGTGGGTTTTGGTTGATGTTGGGCTCTGTTGGAGTCTGGACCTCAATCCTGCGAGTGTCGATGAGCTCCTGGATGGCCGTCTTCAACCTCCAACACTTTTCCGTATCGTGTCCCGGACATCCCGAGCAGTAGGCACAATTTACTGAATGGTCCAGGTTCTTTGGAAGAGGATTTGGTAGCTTAGCTTCAACCGGATTTAGCAACCCTACTTGCTTCAACCGGTGGAACAGACTGGTGTAAGATTCCCCCGAGGGAGTGAAAGCCTTTGGCCTTGGCGCCCTGTCGCCCTTGAATGCCTGGTTCGGACGAAAACTCGCGCCCGAGGGGTTTCTGTAAGCTCTTGGGGGTGGATAATTGCTTTGCGGGCTTGGTGCATGCCACGGTGCATGGACGGGAGGTGCAGAATAGGACTGTGCGTGATGGACAGTAAAATGGGGATCAGGTGCTGGATAGTAATGTTGCGGGTGGTTATATGGATTATGGAAGTAATTTTGGTGGTGAGGCTGGGGCGGGCTATATTGGGGTGCAGGGCCTCTATTTCTGAACCATGTCCCGGACTCGACTGCCGCGACTTCCTCTTTCCTCTTTTTCCCAAGTACTCCTCCAGTGCCACTTTGGATAGCCTGAGTGGTGGCTTTCAATGCTGAGTAGCTCATGATCTTGTTGGCCTTCAAACCTTCCTCGATCATAGCCCCCATTTTTATCACCTCGGTGAATGATTTGCCCACGGACGTTACCAGATGTCCGAAATAGGTTGGCTCTAGTGTCTGCAAGAAGTAATCCACCATCTCGCTCTCTCTCGTCGGCGGATCTACCCTGGCTGCCTGTTCCCTCCAGCGGAAACCAAATTCCCTGAAACTTTTAGCGGGCTTCTTCTCTAATTTTAGCAATGATAAGCGGTCGGGGATTATTTCAAGATTGTACTGGAACTGGCCGATAAAAGCTTGAGCCAAATCATCCCACGTAAACCATCTGCTGGGGTCCTGTCTAGTGTACCACTCCAGCGCAGATCCTCCCAGACTCTGACCGAAGTAAGCTATCAAAATCTCGTCCCGTCCTCCGGCTCCTCGCATTTTACTACAAAACCCTCGGAGGTGGGCTACAGGATCACCGTGCCCTTCGTATAGGTCAAACTTGGGCATTTTGAACCCGGCCGGTAATTGGACGTCGGGGAACGGGCACGGATCCTTGTAAGCGACACTGACCTGGTTACCCAAACCGTGCATGTTCCTGAAGGACTGCTCCAGGCTTTTAACTTTTCTGATAACTTCCTCATGTTCCGAACTTTGGAAGTACTTTTCCGGTTCTGCCGGATTATCCCAGTGAGGGGTATGTGATTGCGGTTCAGGAGCCCTAAAAGTAGGCTCTGGAGGATAGTAAGAGTTGTCATGGATCTGAACATACGGCTCGCTGGCCGGCCTTTGCAGAGGAGCAGGTGGAGGTGCCACAAAAATAAGGGTGGCTGGAGGAGGATTTGGTTTGGCTGGTGGAATGTGGGTGGCATATGGGTTTTCCCCCTGAAAGTATGGATAGATCGGGGCGCTTGTCGAAGGATCGATGGGTGGATGTTCTGGAGTTGAGGCGAGAGTAGGGAGGTTTGGTGAGGACTGTCCCCTAGCCCAGGCTAGGTGCATCTCTGTTATCTGATGTCTCAACCGTTCTACCTCCTCTTTCATGATTTGCATCTCCGATTTCTCTTCCTCGAGGCTTTTACCGGAGCTAGACATGCTTGTTGTAATTGGCCCTTTAGATCTAGTACGGTAGTGGTGGCTGGCCAGTATATTCTGTCAAACCAACTGCTAAACTTTTCTGGCAATGCAACAAACTTGTTAGTTTACCGAGTTTAACAGATATGTTTTAGCACGTAGGATGTTAATGCACCTAATCAAATAACCATTTCTACATGCACTCGTAACATGCGTCATCCCAGCTTTTCTCTTTTTTCTCTTTTTTTTTCTTATTTTCTTTCATCCTTGAAAGCCTTATTGTTATTAACCTTCGTATCCTTTTCTTTCTAGTGGTGGTCGAATCTTATGTGGATTGCCTACGTATCACGACCCCGCGTGAATCAGACCGAGCGTAGTTCTGGTGACAAGATTGTGGCAAAATTCAGTAACTTTTATATCAAATAAAACCTTAGAGTTACAAAACATGGCTTACAATAATCGACAAAATAGAGGAATGCTTGACTCAAAAGTGAAAGATAAAATGCCAACCAACTTGACTCGATATTTCGAAATACATTTTTAAATCAGAAGTCTAATGCTCTAAAATTCCTGGGAGCCCGCGAGGCATCATTCGGCCTTGCCGCGGGCCTTGGTGTGAGGTCCTTGTGCAGTCCCCTTAAATCTCTCATGATCTGATGAACATAGCCCATAACCGAAGCAAAAAGGGCAGGGCAGGGCATCTGTTCGCAAGCTAAACACTTCATAGTGACATAGTGCCCTATTTCTCCAATTCTGTCCTTGATCATGTCCCTTTCTCCGAGTAGCTGCTCTATCTGCTGGTTTTTCGCCCCCAATCTTCGAGCATTGTTGGTGACTTGGTCTAGGAGCCTATCTACTTGTTCTTGTAGTCGGGCCATCAAATCGTGACAACGGTCGAGGTCTGTTCCGGCATCTCGGGCTTGCTTGAAAACCCGCTCCCTGAGGATAACATTTGCTTCCCTTAGACTAGTGATGATCTCAGTGTAATCTTCTTCTATCCGTTGCAGGTGAAGTGCATGTTGATGTGCCTCCTTTCTCCGGCTAGCACGGACCCTCATTGTTTGGGCCTTCGATTCTTCCAATTCTCTTTGGACATCGGCAACTTGGCTTCTCAAACCCTTTATCAACTTTTCGTCTGCTCGACTCCTCAATTGTCTGTCAGCATCCCTTTTCATTTGCTGAATTTGAGCCCTCAAAAAGTCATTTTCCTGTGCCAACTTCTTTTTATCTCCTTCGTCGGCGGCGGCTTGCATATCTTTTTCAAATTGGAGATCTTGGACCCGTTGCTCTATCTTGCCGATCCTTGTTCTGTAAACCTCTTCCTTAGCCAACCAGTCCCATTGTTCTTGTGACGCTTCAGCAAATTCCCTGAGGTGAGGTCTTTTGGCTGGTCTTTCCCCGATGTTTCTCCTTTGTACCAAGTAAGATATCTGGGTACAACCTCTCCTCTAGCTCGATCCTGTACACAAGTGTTTGCCTCCAGATATTGGCATTTGCTCCAGATCTGGCGGACCCTTGCTTCTGGGAATTGACCGTCGGGACCAATTTCAATAACCTGGGTACTCAGGTCTTCTTCTTTGGGTACTACCTGGCACCTCCCGAGCTGTCTCAACACCCGATGGGCGCATAAGGTTGAATGCTTTTAAGTCCCATTAAGAGAAAGGGGGACCTAGCCGCTGGCATGTACACGATTCTGTCTATCTGCAACCAACACAACGTCCATTGTATTTGACTTGCGTTGAGAGCCTGAAAGTATGCCCTCCATGCCAATGTTCCTTCAGGCAGGACGGTCCTATCAATCCTTGTATAGAATTCGCTTATGCAAGTTTTCTCAACCAACCCATATCTCAAGAATTGGGTGCGGCGACACAGGTGCTCGATCATCCACATCTGTAGCAGTAAATTACAGCCTTCAAAAAAATCTCCCCCGGCTTTGCAGATTGTGAGGGCTCGATATATGTCTGATAGTATCATAGGAGCAAGAGTACTTTCGCTTTGGTCAAGCAAAGTACTGACGACTCCGGCTACCTTTATATCAATATTCCCGTCTTTCCTTGGGAATACCACGAGTCCTAAAAAGGCTATCATGAAAGCAACTCGTCTGTGCTCCTCCCATTTCTGGCGATTACCCTTGCTGCATAATTTGTTTTCTGGCTCGTCGAAACCTCCCGCATGACCGTACCTTTGATAGATGAAGTTTAAAGTACAAAACCCTTGTGCTAGATCCGGGTTACGTACCGTTCTGGCCGTCTTCAGTGAGTCTAAAAACCGGTGTATGGCGACAACCCTGGGGGCGATTAGATATTGATGCCCCAATGGTATATCAGTGTTTCCAATGTATCCGGTCATCTCCTCCACAAGTTGGGGTGAGCTCGAAGTCCGAGAAGTGAAAGACATTGTGCGCGGAGTCCCAATATGTGACTAAGGCTCTTATGATGTCCCCACGAGGTTTTATTTCAAGCAGACTTGTGAGACCTTTCAAATACTTTTTAACCTCATCCTGCCCTTCTTGGCCTAGATCATCCCACCATAGCCGTATTTGTACCGGGATTTTAGTCATGAGTGAAAAGAGTTCATTTTGAATCGTGCTCATTCTGCACATTTATTTAAAGAAAACAATCATTTTGGCTGGCAATGATTTTTCAAAATTTACAGATTTTGGTATATTTTTTTTGAAAAAATGGCAAGTTGGACCCGACGGGGGTTGCCTACGTATCTCACATCCGGTGAGAATCAAACTCGCGTAGTTCGGTCCGTCAAGACAAACTATTTTCTTTTATTGACCGACAAAGAAAACACATTTTGTTAAGAAACACATTTTCCTTTATTGACCGACAAAGAAAACACATTTTGTTAAGAAACCCATTGTCGGCAAAGTCAACCTTCCGTTGTCTTTTATTAGCAAACTATTGATTTTGTTGGTTAAACACATTTTTGTTTTTCTGGAAATATCTATTTGCCCACACTGTTTCCTTTTATTTTTTGTTTCTCCTCGGTATTTAAAAGCCGGTCAGCATGCAAGTTTGAATAAATGCTTGAAACAAATATGGCATAGCAGGATGGTCTTTCATTTCAGGTTGCCCGTCCTAGACGGACCCAACCCCTGTGTTGAGTCCCCTAAGTCAAATGCAACGTGATGCAAATAAGCGTTTCCTACTAGGGATCCGGTATGCGGTTATGTTATTCTAAGTTAAAAACCTCGGTGCATGATCTAGACCGTGTACCCAAGCGGACAACTCGGGCTGAGGAAGGAGCTCCTTTCCGGGAACCAAAAGGCCAACCGGCTTAGAAACTTTCCGAGCCTCTTCATTATTTTGGGTATGACACTAACAGAATAAGGAGTCTCAACCAGTGAGCACATCCCCGGGGTGAGGAGTGAAGGGTTTGCGGCACAGTTTTATATACAGTTCACGTAATATCAAAGCGGTAAACATATAGCAGTTTGTATATACAGTGCAACTAGTATCAAAGCGGTAGACATGTAGCACATTAATTAAACATATAATAAAATCAGATATAGACAAAAACAACAATTTAACTGAGCTCGAATTCTTAGACCCTGAACCGAAGTTCGGGATTTTGTCCCCAGCAGAGTCGCCAGAGCTGTCACACCTCCTTTTTACGCACCCACGGGGGCGCGATGGAGTTTTTCCAATTAAAGGACAATCGAGACGGGTTCAATTTATTAAATTCAGAGTCGCCACTTGGGAAAATAATGGTGTCCCAAGTCACCGGTTTGATCCCGAACCGAGGAAATTTATGACTTTGTAACATAGTCTGCGAAACTAGAAAAACTGGATAAGGAACTCTGTTAACCCGGGAGAAGGTGTTAGGCACTCCCGGATTCCGTGGTTTTAGCACGGTCGCTCAATTGCACTTTTTTTGCTTTTATCTGATTTCTTTATATATTTTAACTATGTATTCTTGATGATCCGCTTTTATTTTTAGAAGAATTGCGATGTCACGAAAACACATTTCGAGTCACACCGCAACCAGTACGCCTGTGACTTTAATGTATTTCAGTTTCGCCGAAAGTAAGATTTGGGTCACATAAATGCGCACCCGTATTTAGGAAAGTAATTTACTTACGAATCGTGCCTAAAGAGTCTATCATCCTTATTAACTTTGGGAAAGGACCGCGAAATTCACTAAACGGTCCTTCCAAGTCTAAGTTTTTATAAATACTAATTTGAGGGCCCCGCGATTGTGTATTTTTTTTTTGTGTGGCGAGGCTCGTCTCATTATTATTTAAGGTTATACCTAGCATAACTAAATTTTCTATTGCTTTGTTTTTGAAAGAAAGTCCTAATGGATGTTACTAAGAAAATTACCTTAGTTTACCAATTAAACATTAACGGGCCTAGTACCATTTTAACCTATTGTCCAAAGAACCCAATTCATACATATTATTGTTCCCACGCTGGGCCTAAGTCAGGCCCAAAAATAAAGATAAAAATTCACCAAGTAATTGTTTCTTTCAATTTACTGCATTAAAAGAAATTTGCAAGGTAGTTGACAATTACAAGATAGCCTAATTAATTTGCTGCATTTTTACGAGGTTGCCGGCGGATTTTCAATTTTATACACAAACACACACTCTCTTCGGCAGGTTTATATAAGACAACGAGTTTTCCAGTTTTTTTGCAATGTTTTTTTTTATATAGCTGTGAAAGTTCTAGATTACAAACTAATATTAATCTAACTAAAAATGAGAGAATTAACCAACACTAGAGTTAACGAAATTAGAGCAATAACTGGACATAACAGGATTAACATCACCAATTCACTGATATTTACAATCTTTAGTTAATTCACTCTGATCATTCCAATCACAAGCTAAAACCAAACTATAATAAAGTTGAAACTAACTGTTCAAAATTACTATGATAATGACTCACAGTCTTCACTCGAATATAAAGAAAACAAAGCAACAATAGTTTAATAGGGAAGGTAATCAGAATACTATAATCCTTTACACATTTTACGTGAGCAAAGGGACATTTGATAATGACAGAATGTATTGTTGAAATCCAACTCCATTTTTTTTATTTCATATGTTAACCCAAAGCTACACCAAATTGAATTCAGCAGTGTACCTGGCAATTACAACGAGGAGAGATCGGTTGCAGCAGCAGGGAGATACAACAACAAACACAACAACGACAGCAAGAGCAGGACAGAACAACCACCACAACAACAGACCAACAGCGACAACAACCTTGACAACAAACAGCAGCAACAACAAAACACCACAGCAACACAGCAGGAGCAGGACAGAACAACCACCACAACAACAGACCAACAGCAACAACAACCCTTGACAACAAACAGCAGCAACAACAAACACCACAACCACACAGCAACCACAACCAACAGAAGCAACAGAAGAACAGAGGCAAACAGTGAATGCTTGTGTCTATTTTTATGAGTGTACGTGGGTGTTTATGTTGTGGATGTGTGTATCTATTTGTATCTTTCAGAATGCTCTCCCAAAAGTCCTCTATCACTGTCTTTTCTCTCAAATTTCTATGGGTATCAATGTCTATATCTTTTGGAATTATCTCTCCCAAAATCCAGTCCCTAAGCCTCTGTGTATATCCCTATACTTATAGTTTTTATTTTTAAAGTCCCCCCCCCGAATGACTTCTTGATTCAAGTTAAATGGTTCCCCGTGCTTACATGCTTGTCCCTTCTTGTTTCAATCAAAAGTCATGAGTGTATTATAGTATTAATATTAACTCCCATGCCTATTGTTTGGTTCCCCACTGATATCAAATTAGTGGTATTTAATTAACCATTTGATAGACCCTTTAAGTTTAACTAATTAAAACCCTGCCATTCTAGATCTGCTCAAACCTAACAACTGATTAAACTATCTGCTAATTGATCATCATACAGTTGTAACCAACTCTTGGTCAAATTCAAATAGTGATTCAAACAGAATTGAAGCAGTATGACTCAAGAAATGAGGTTCATGTGAAAAAATATACAGAACAAAGGGTGACATATAAGCAATTTGGTTCAAAGAGAAAATTGAATTCACCAACAGGTTCACTTCAATCACAAAAGTAAGAATAGAAAGAAACGAAACTACTGGCATGAACCAAACTATTATCAAGTCATTCTAGCATTCAAGCATGGAAACTAATGGACGACACTCATTTAATTGATTACACAGGCTATAACATTTAGCAATTAATAACAAACAATAAGAATAAATGGTCCATCAAGTGATTCGAGTTGTATTGACAACAACTGGGAACTTATAAACTAACACATTACATGGCTTATAACATATACTCGACCATGAATGGAAGCAAACTCGGCCAAATAAAAAGTCAGATGGAGAAAGTGAACAACAATGAACAAAAGTTAAAAACAAAATTAACACAATAACCCAAGCAAATAACAAGAAACCAAAGGAACAAATAAAGAGAGAAAAAATGCCTCCAAGACGAAATTACGAACTAGACGAACGAGGTTCGAACTAAGACTCAAGACTGGGGGATAAAAACGGACTTTAATCGAGTGTTCCCGATTGAGAACACTCGACTAAAGTCGATTGAGGCCCCAATTCCTTTGCATTTCGGACAGACCCCAGGCTTTTGTTTTCTAGGGTTCTTGTGCTCAATTTAGGGTTCGAATGGTTCTAGTAAGATTCAAACGGAACCAAAGGTGTTTTGGGCACGAGAGATGTCAGGGGGTGCCGTGGTGTGAGTTTGGGGTAGATTGGGGTATGTCCAGGTTCTGCTCAATTCTTCAAATGAAGATTCGATACGATGGGGGATGATTCGAAGTAAACGGGTCCGAGATTTGGATTGGGGGTGGTCAGATGGTCAAGGTGTGTTAGTTTGGTGACCGGTGGCATTGCGGCCGCCGTATTTCAGGCGGAGGTGTATCAATGGAGGCTAGGGTTTGATGGTTTGGTTCGTCTCTGAGAGACGAGACGATAGGAACCGGGGTAGTGGCTTGGGGGGCGGGGTCTATTTTGGGTGGTTATATATGAGGGGGGAAAAGTGATCCTGGCCGTTGGATCAACCGTGATCAACGGCTAGGATGGAACACTTAAACAGAATAGGGCGGTGCGGACTTGGACCGGGTTGGGGCAAAATGTTTGGGCCTGGTTCCGGTCCAAGAACGAAACGGCCCAGTTCCTGATCTATTTTCATTTTTTTCTTCTTGTTCTTTCATTTTTCTTTTTAATTCCTAATTACCAAAATTCCTAAATTAAATTGAAAAAATCAAAAATTAACTTAAAATATCAATTAACCCATAATAATAAATATCACATATAATTAAGCACCAATTTAGAATAAAATCACACAACTAGACCTTAAACGCTAGACAATGCAAAGTACATATTTTGTGATTTTTCATTTTTTTGTAAAACAAACTTAATTACTCCTACTTGTAGTATTAAATCCTAGATGCAAATGTGACATATATATATATATATATATATATATATATATATATATATATATATATATATATATATATATATATATTTATTTTTTTTAATTTTTGTTAATTGAAACAAGCAAACATGCACACACAAATGCAAACAACAAAAGAGAAATAACACAAAAATCTATAAAAATTGCGAATAACACAATCACTATTTAATCTTGAATTTTTTGGGAGTAGTTCTCATATAGAGCGAAAATCACGTGCTCACAATCATCACAACACTCACTACCCAGATCTGAGCTGTCAAAATACTAGTCATCACCTCCTAGTTCCCTTCATATTTTCCCATTTTATTTTTATGCATATCTTTAAAACCAGAATCTATATCAACTGGACCTAGATGGTATCTCATATATATTCACTTAGAAATTATTTTTTTTGTTGATTTTAGACTGTCTAATTTCAGCTAAGTCATCTCCATATCACTATGCTCTTCAATTTTTTCATCCATACCAAACAGTGAGTTACGCTCTTCAGAATCATCAAAGTCCTCATCAAAATCAGATTCTGATGTTTGAAGGTGATAGGATGAAAAGTTGTTACCTTCACCTGATTCTTCTATCTCTCCATTTATATCTGCTTTGTTACCCTTATCTTTGTCAGTTTTAGTCATATTTATATAATTGTTGGGGAGGTGATACATTAGCTCTTTTATACCCCATATTTTCATATGTAAAAGTACATCGTAAGTAAATTGATGTAAGCTTGGAAATGAGATCATCAATGAAAGTACATGAAGTAAGTTAATTACGTTACTTTGGAGGTTACAAATATTTGAGATAATGAATAACAATTAACAAGATGGTTGGAAGGCTTAGAAGCTAAACGAAGCTAAATAAATTGAAGAAAATAAGTTTCGTCAAAAGTTGACAAGTTGAAAGTGTTATAACATGTACTTTTGTGATGAGACTAAGGTTCTTATCATAATAAGGAGTTTATGTTATGATTTATTTTAGTCGTATAATAGTTGTATGTCATGTTGTGAAGTCAAGAAAGTTATGGAACAAAAGTTGGCAAAGGTCTTGTGAAGTTACATTTATAAATGTGCTGAAACTTAGGTCAAATTTAACTGATCGTTTATCCTAATATACTTAGAATTACAGGATGATCTATCTACCAAATTGAATATCTACAAGTCTAGTTTTTTACGCATTAAATTTTCATTGATACGATGTTGTAGAATAGATATATTTGCATTTTTGCAAGACCACACAGACTGTTCGATGACAAGTAGGTGTGTCACCTACTTTTTTAAATGAAGTGACCAAATAAATCGCCCAAAAAGGGGCGGCAAAGGGGCCTTTTAAGGACTGAATCAGAATATTTCTTTCACTCATATTTCGAAAAATAACTTCAGATTGAAACCCTGCAACTCTGCCCCCAACCCCCCCCCCCCAACACAAACCTTAGGTGATTTTCAGTGATACAAAGCGATTCTAGTACCCAAAGATTCGGATAACTTGCTAATTTCCCTTTCTCCTTCTTGTAGCTGTGTTAGAGGACTGATTTTGGATGAAGATATACTAGGTTTCATGAGTTCTACTTATTCCAAGGTAATTTTATGCTTCTTTTTTTCCTTATCTAAGCTTCTACGAGTTGTAACTTGACCGTAAAGACTAGAACTTGCGAGTGTAAGAATGAGTAGTATGTTGTTTGTTGTAGTATTACTATTGGATGGTTGTGACATTAAATTTAAGTTAAATTCATGGCTGTTTTATATGAAAAGATGCTTAATTATGTATCGTTGGTTGTGTTTTTCGATTTGAAAAAAAAGACAAGTCGGAAACGTGTTTTAGTAATCTGAATACTAAGTTTTGAGTTGCTGAACTTGTGGGACTGTTATGGGGTCGCTCCAAATTTGTATTGTGGCTGAAATCAGTAAGGATAATTGAATATATGACGGTTAATATTGTTAATAAATTCTGGAAGGAAGAATGAGTTTAAAACTATAGTTGTTTAGTCACAAACCAAGCTTGCCACTCGACAAGATTGTTAAACTGTATTGAAAGACTTATTATGAGTATTGTTGATGTTGTTTGGGCTATTGTTGATTGTTGTAACTTATGGGTTAATTTTGACATAGCTTCCTATATGCGGGAGATAACATTATACGCACTGACAACCTTCTATCATAAGCATTTATTATAAACGATTTGAAGAAGTGTAAGTATTTAATAGGCAAATTGTTAAGTTGGGAAATCGGCATGATAAACTGGCACAAATATAAATATCAATGAAAATGAACTTGTCCCTAAAAAAAGAGAAAAGAACTGGAATGGGAGAGGATGGTCATTGAGAAAGATGCCTTAACAGGTTGGTCATCTGTCAGGACGAGAATGTGAGTTCTTCTTATTTTAAATTATACCGCCTTAATAATATATGGTTTAAATCTTAAAGGAAAAGGCTGTATATAGTCCTTTAATGGTAAAGCCTAAAAATATGCTGCTCATTATCTCCAACTTAAAAAACCACATGGAAGAGTTAAATGCAACATCAAGTAGGACTAGCAAGTCTTCATCTAATGGAGCACATGACACTGTTTCTTATGTATACGATCTTCTCTTGACTCTCATTTCCTATAGGGTCCTACCCCATGTGACTACATAATCTTAAAATGGTCCTTATTTATTACTGTGACTCTCATGATTTAAAAAAATAGGAGAGCAAAGAGATTACTATTAAAATTGATCTCTCAATTGAGATTATCAATAGTGGTCATAGTGTCAATGGATCGTTATGGGGTAAATTTCACAAATGGTCATATAACTATGACATGTTTTCACTAAAGTCATATAACTTTCTTTTCTCACACAAAAATCATAAAACTTTCACTTCTTTACTCAAAAAATCCTAACTACCGGCTAAGACAATCCTTCGGTCATTTTTTGATTTTTTTTTTTCACTTTTTTTGAAAAATATTTTTTTTTCAGTTTTTTTAAAGAATTTAGTTTTATTTTAGTTTTTCAGTTTTTATTTTAAAGAAAAAATATTTTTAATTTAAAAAAAATGAAAAAAAAATCAAAAAATGACCGAAGGATTGTCTTAGCCGGTAGCTAGGATTTTTTGAGTAAAGAAGTGAAAGTTTTATGATTTTTGTGTGAGAAAAGAAAGTTATATGACTTTAGTGAAAAAATATCATAGTTATATGACCATTTGTGAAATTTACCCGATCGTTATGCTTATGAGTTTGGCATTGACACCCTTTAGTATATATTAGTGGGGGGGGGGGGACACCAACTTATATATTGTATATATTATACCCACACTTCGATGGAAATTGAACATGAAACAGCCCATACAAGTTTATTTTGGTAATCATCATACCAAAGCTATAGCTTTATATTAATGTCGAAAATGATGATAATTACAAACTTTGACTTGAGTGGTTATTCTCCACCAAATCCAGTAGTTGAAAATTGCAGAAGCATACTTCACATGTGAGCATTTAAGGCTAAATCATGCAAATTTCCAAAGCAATTGTAGCCCACATACATTGCTAAAGTCGGATAGCTACGCCTGAGGAGCGAACCATGTGAAGTTAATAATCACAACGAAACTTTTCTATATTTGGGAGATGGGCGATTCCAGCATGTCACAGGATGTATTATCAAATGTAGAGTGTCAAATGTCTCCCCTATATTTCATATTCAAATAGATCTTTCCAATATTCAATGGTTCAAATATAACCATTATCTATAATTATTTCAAATGTTTAATTAATTAACTGGATACAGAAATTGTCTTATGATTAAAAAAAATCCTCGTAATATAACTTGAATGGAAACATATTGCATGAAAAAGAATATTACTTTTAAGCAATTCCTGTGATGATCGTCAATGATGCGTAACAAAATTACTGGAAGTAAAGAAAAATATACGATCTCTGATTTTGTATATAAGTCCAATTTATCCCGTCACTTCTTTGTCTATACATGTGAAAATTTCAGCCTGAATCTTGAACTCATATTTAACGTAAACTGATATCTGCCTTTGTCTCGTATCGGGTATTGTATCAAAAGATATGCTCGTTGACTCTGAACCTTTCAAGGTATTCTCGAATTTTGTTTCTAGAAGGTCAAAATAATTGTTTGTCACATATCCAATACGTCCAAGCTGCGAATTTAAAGAAAAGTGGGGATTAATGAAAATTGTTATAAATATATTATATTATGGATGTTTATTTTGGTACTTCGTTGAAAATAAGTTTCCTGAAGAAGTCTATATATATGGGATTCCGCCGTAAATATATTTATCTATTGAGTACTTTATTGGAAATAAGTCTCTTGAAGAAGCTTATCACTTCAGTACCCGGTTATGAATAAATATTACACCCGATAGAAGATTATTCATACCGCGTATAATTATTCTTTCGATACTCCGTTATGAATACAGATTATCCAATCTGGTATAGTAACAGCTTACGCAGCAGCTTGCAGTAGCAGTTTACACAACAGCTTCATTTCTTCTATAAATAGAAGAGATATTAGTTCATTTTGTACATCAATTTGAATTCGAATAATATATCAGTCTCTATACTTGTCTTTAATTTACATTCGTAATTATAACAAAAAGATATTTTTTAACTACGTCACATTTTTTACGCATTATCAACGTTCCATTTGTTTTTCCAAGATGGAATTTTAAGAAAAATGTAATATAACTCTAACTTGTTCACTAGCTCAATATTGGAACAAATACGCCATAGTAATGGTCTGAAATTGCGACTTAAGGGGAGTACATATTTTTCTTGTCTAGATAAAACAAGAAATTACATTTAGTTGAATAATATCAGTTCCGTAGTTAAACTATATATTAATTAAAATTTAACTAAATGAGGGTGACGAATATGATAAAAGAACAAGCTAGTCACACTTGCCTAGAATTCAATATACTAATCTTAGTACAATAAATATTTCGATTCATAGGAAACACGAGGTTAAGTGATAGATACATACCATATTATCAAAGAACAATATTCCTCTCTGCTTAATCGAGTAGACAATTTAAGAATTAGCTAAACATATACACTAATGTTAAAACCGTCATACCTGCCCCCACCCCCCCCCCCCCCAAAAAAAAAAAGAAAAAAAGAATGAGGATGTGACATCCATAACTAGGTAAAATTCAAGTACTTGGGGTAAGAAACAAAAACATAATGCAACAAATAGAATCCCCAAATCTAAATTAGCAAATCGTCATTTTCATCAAAAAGCCAACTCTCCAGCATTACTGACAAGGGTACATGATCATCCACTTCTCTTTTACTAATTTCACAGTGTAATTTACCAGCCTCAGGTGTGAAACTCTGTGAAAATTGATCTGAATTTGACTGTTCAAATGACTGGAAACTGGAAAATGACTCGAATTCCTCGGTCGTGGCATTGTTATTACAAGACAGTTGTGTACTTGACGAAGCTTTTGATTGCTCAGAATTGTCTCTTGAATCACGTTTGCTCCATTGCTTCAGTAATTTGGCTATGTTTTCAGCACTTGATGCGTAAGTAGAAGTAGACACTTTACTTTCTTGTTTTATGTATGAGTAACAGCCAAGATTTATAGGCTTCACATCAGTGGTCATATATTCAGGAATTTGGCTTGACTTATCCAGTGACAGTGCACTTTGTAAAGCTTGTTTGGCTGTGTTTATATCAGTTTGAAGTGTCCTTTCCCATTTGCCTCTGGAGGTTGAGACTAAAGGTGATAAACAATTTCCATCTTTAGAGTATAAATCACTTGTTTCAAGCTTCTTCAGCTTCTTCTTTAAATGAGTATTCCAATAGTTTTTTATATCGTTGTCTGTTCTCTCCGGAAGATATGAAGCTATGGCAGCCCATCTGTTGCAGGAACACAGCAATTAGTCAGTAAAATATGTTTATATATCCTTTAATTCAACACTGTCCTTAGAAAAATAAGTAATTATTATTAACGAAAATCTCTCCTAAACTCTTCTAGTATCGAAGAATACATGAGCAGAAATTGGTAACACCTCATTCTCTCAATGGAGTAATATTCTTACACCCCATATGTCCAGTGCTTGAAATTAAAGTGTGGATAATATGACATATACTAGTACTATTAAAAAATCTCAAAATAGGTACTATAAGGGAATTAGAGCATACTTGTTGCCTAAAAGAGCCTGAAGCTGGATAATCATCTGCTCCTCTTGATCAGTGAAACTACCCCTCTTGATTCCTGGTCTGAGGTAGTTAGTCCATCTTAGCCTGCAGCTCTTGCTACATCTACGCAACCCTACATGAAAACAAACACTTGAGTTAATTAACTCATTACACTTTGAAATATCGAATAATAAGCTCAGGTTGTAAATATTAAAAAAAAAAAAAAACTAGAGAGAAGGAAAACCTGTATTTGTGGGAACTGCCCTCCAATTCCCAGGACCATGTTCTTGAACATAAGAGACCAACATAATATCTTCTTCAGGAGTCCATGGTCCTTTCTTCACCCCTATTTTATCACAACAAGGTGGTCTACCCATCTCTCCCTTCTGTTTTCAACTCTTTTGTAATATTCCTCGTCTTTTTTTTAATATATAGTACGAAAAAGGGTAGTCTTCTAACTTTTTCTTCTCTTCTTGGAAAAAGCAAAGACAAAGGTCTAAGGGGCTAAGGTTTGTTTGATCTGCATATATAGAAGGAAAAAAAAGACCAGCTAAGTGATGTGAGAGACAATACGCTGACCCAAAATTAAATTAAATAAGCATAAGAATAGTGAAAAGAGTCAAAAGGTGACAGCAAGAGCATTTACTCCTGCCATGGGAGCTCATGAACTAAAGTCAGCTGCTTCTCTCTCTTTTTCTGCTTCCTCGAAACCGCGTGGGCATTCAATGTTCGCTACATTATTACTTCTCGCCATTAAAAATCCTAATTAATTCTTTGTATTAGCTCTACTGCCTTATCAATTAAAGCTAATTGCGGTAACACAACTCACTGTAAATTGACAAAGTCACTGATCTACTTTGTTCCTAGTTTTAAGCATGTGTTTTTTTCAGGGAACAAGGGGTTCCTTCTTTTATATTTTGGACTTTTTTGTTGTTGCGGTGGTATGTAAGTTAGCTTGCCTATAATTGATTATTTTATCAGTTCACCAGTACAAATATCAAGTAACTTTATTATTTAGTACTCCTTCCCGTTCAAAATAAGTGATTTTTTAGATGTTTTCGCACATATTAAAAAAATTACTTTTTAGCATTAATTAGCAATATAATTGACAATTTTCACATAAACAATCCTAACACATATTCCAACACTATTTACTCCAAAGATAATGTAGGAAAAACATCATTAAGTCATTCATGAAATCTGAAAAAATCACTTATTTTGGACCACAAAAAAAAGGTCAAAAAATCACTTAATTTGAACCGGAGGGAGTAACATTTAGTTAGATGATAAAGTCTGTCAACTATTTTTGTGTATGTTAGAATTTGAACCTTATCTTCTAGATTTGCAACACTAATTGACTGCTAAACCACACTGTCATGTGCTTCTGATTCTATTACTTCTTAAGATTCATAAAATCTAATGTTGTACAATGCATATAGCAAGCCCCAATCAAATTACATAATACGGACACAATGACATTCATATGCGTATTAATCAGCCGGCTCAGCCTCCAATCAACGAGCAACACAAACATTGAGTACCTTTTAAAATTTAATGTAAAGGCTACTTACTATTATTTGCATTCATTCATTAGCAGGAAGCGATTTGAGTGTATATATCACGAGGCACTCTTCATGGACTTGGATCTGGGCCGGGACCCGGGGAGTTGTTTACGGTCATTTAACGAGAGGACCACTCTACCACCTCTGTTTGTAAAGGGTGGACAGTAAAATCCAAATTCGAATAAAAAGGACACTACAATTTGAAGGGCTACGACGGACAAAAAATTCAATAAGGGTGTTCAAACCCTTAGTCAGTAGACTATGCAAGAACGTTCAAAGTCTATTTTTAATTAATAACAAATAATATTTTAATTTATAGGTAGTATAATTTTAACGGAAAAGGTCCAAATATGCCCGTGAACTATGCAAAATAGGACAAATATGCCCGTCGTTTATAGTTCGGCCCAAATATGCCCATTCCGTCCAATAGTTGAGCATATATGCCCTTATTTGACTGAAACTTGATTTTGTTTTCTTTTTTTAATTTATTGATACCAAATTAACCAAACCCAACTTAAAAATAAACCACCCGACCCGACCCATGTCCTATTTCGATGGGCATTTTTGTCCTATTTCGCATAGTTCACGGGTATATTTGTGCTATTTCGCATAGTTCACGGGCATATTTGTGCTATTTTCATTACTTCACGGGCATATTTGCTATTTCGCATAGTTCACAGGCATATTTGTCCTATTTTGCATAGTTGGGTGTCAATGGGCCTAAGGCCTCAAGGTTCATGTTGCTTATGATCTCACCCACAAACAGTTTGCGAATTAATAGAGGAATCTACGCGGCTGAGCACTTTATAAAAAATATTTAAGAAAATAATAATATTCTTTATTTATTACATAAATGAATAATTTTTTACACTAATAGCATATTGTAAAGATTAAGCAAATAATTAATGACCAGGCAAAATGCACTAATTATGGGACATTCTTTACCATTTTAAAAAATATTTGACACACTTCCCGTATCTGGCAATATCCAACATTGAATGCATTTTATGGTGTTTCATGTGTTCCATTATTCTATTGAGTTTGATGGTTTATGTTGGATATATTTTACGTATATATATTTATATGTTTATACTTATACATGTATATTATGTCATATATGTTGTACTACAATATTATACATAATAAAGTTCATACAACTATATAACATACTCCAAACATATAGTAATATTTACACGATAAATATACTACAAACTAAATTATAACATATAATACATTCCAGAATTTTTATATCAATATTCTAACGACCTTCTGAATATATAATATTTATACCAATATTATTCTATATATATCTCGAGATTATTTCTATGTATGTATGTACCTTATACCATTTATATAATTAAATATACAATATACCATAATTATTCCATAAATATATAATAAAATTATGTCATTATTATACCTTTTATATTATTAAATATTCCTAATTGAATATGTAATATACCAAAAATTACGTTTGGTGAAAGTCATATTCATGCAGAAATTAGGAAGAGAGAATTGATTGATGAAGAAATAAACTAGATATTTTGGTTGTTTGCTTCCCATTATTTGCTTCTCATCTAATTATATAATATATGTAATACAAAGCATTATGACAATTACGAATAATGCAATTGTCTGATGCTAAGGATATTAAGCATCTTAATTTAGGAGAATTGGTGTAACTGAAACTCTTTGGATGCACGATTTAAGGTACATGATTTAAAGGATTCTTACTAGAAATATAATTATTTAATTGCCTTGTGTGTAAAATACATAATGCTGCTACATCTGTGAAAATTTTCCTAAAATTTTGCCTATTTATGTTTTTTGCTTTTGTAAATAACCTTCTGTTATTTGATTAACTTCAAAACAAAACAACGTAGCTACTAGTTTATAGCCATCTATGTGATCTTCAAAACTAATAGTCACAACTTCAAAATAAAACAACTGCTATAAGCTAACTGAGAGGACAAATATGCCCGTGAAGTAATGAAAATAGCACAAATATGCCCGTAAACTATGCGAAATAGCACAAATATGCCCGTGAATTATGCGAAATAGGACAAAAATGCCCGTAGAAATAGGACATGGGTCGGGTGGGTTATTTTTAAGTTGGGTTTGGTTAATTTGGTATCAATAAATTAAAAAAAAAAAACAAAATCAAGTTTCCGTCAAATAAGGGCATATATGCCCAACTATTTGACGGAATAGGCATATTTGGGCCGAACTATAAACGACGGGCATATTTGTCCTATTTTACATAGTTCACTGGCATATTTGGACCTTTTCCGTAATTTTAAAGAGAGATTTCGAACTTTGGAAACTCCTAAGCTTAAGAGACATATACACCTTGAGATTATTTGTATATAAAAATATACTCCAATATAAGCTATTATAACAAATCAGTGTCCACTGATGTCTTAACTAGAATGGGTGTTGGGCCGAATTAGAAATAGTCAAATAATAAATGTCATGGATTCTGAAACATACCATGCTTACTTGCATTTCTTCTTTAATTGAAAATGAGAAAAATGGTCATCGAGCTGAATTATATACAGGATTATGAAATAGCAAATTATTAAACATTTAGAGAAATAGGTCATCCATTACGTCAAACCACTGCCAACTTCTATTTCGAATTGATTTGCAGACCCCCGAATTAAATTTCATATCTTCTACAATATACAACATATGAAAATAAATCGAGGTATGACTTAAATGTTTCTTTAGTCATCTAATAAGCATGCAACTAGCGTTCTGCCATCTCCCTGCGGATTCTCAAGGAAAGTTAGGCAATTTTAAACGCAGAGACAGATTTAAAAATTAAATCAATTATTAGTATATTTACGTACTTATTTATGAAAGGTATAAAATTTAATGTATATGCGTCAGTCTAGTTGTGGGAATGTGGAGTCAGCGGCAAGGTCAGGATGTAATAATGTGTAACCAATAGAAGCTGCAACTATCCTCATTCTCATATATATTGTTCAGATTTATTTTTTGCCGTATGTGATCCAAAACTGTTATTTTCTTGATTCTAGCAACCAGCAAGTAGCTACTATTCCTGCTCAATTATTCTTTCTGTGTGAATATAGGTGGATTGAACATGAATGTTGTTACATGTTAGATTGTGCAATTATCTTATTTAAAAGGTCTAATAGGGAAAAATATTTTATTTTTGGGATATTACACAAATAGCCTGTTATATCTATTGTTTAACTTTTTTAGTAATATACATACATTATACACAATTATACATATATAATACACAAAATAATACATTTATTATACATCCACCATATTTACCCCCTCACTTGTACTATGCGGATTTGGTTCTTTTTCTTCGAAACACTTGAAAATGTTAATGTTGAATGGATGGCGGTTTTGAAACCTTAGATTCTACCTGATTTTGTACAATGTTGAGTCGTCTAATTCAAAAGTTTTAGGTAATAATTTTCAGTTTCCCCGTTAGGCAGTTACAAACACAATAATATCTATTTTCTGTATTTGTTCTAAAAATAGCATATGCTAGCCAGTTTTTTCACTGATAATTAGGAAATAGCCAGTATTTATAAAGTCATTAAAAATAGCTATTATTTTGCTGAAACTTAGAAAGTTCCTTAAGCTCCTACGTATAAAGTTTCAACATATTATGTTAGAACTCCAGCACTTGAAAAGATCCAACATGGTGTGTTGGATTATGGAACTCATGCATATGAAATTCCAACATATTATGTATTTGTTGTGAAAATAGTATATGCTAGCCAGTTTTTTGACTGATAATTAGGAAATAGTCAATATTTGCAAAGTCATTAAAAAATAGCTATTATTTTGCTGAAACTTGAAAGTTCCTGAAGCTCCTATATATAAAGTTCCAGCACATTATGTTAGAACTCCAGCACTTGGAAAGATCCAACATGATGTGTCGGATTATGGAACTCATGCATATGAAATTCCAACATATTATGTTGGAACTATAACATATTATGAAATTCAAGCACATTATGCTGGAATCTCGTATGTAAAAAATTCAAAACTCAAATTTTTTCGATTTTTGGAGGGCGTTTTTGCTCATATATTATCTTTATATGAAAAAATATTTAATTTTCGATTACTTTTGAAATTATAACTCGTTTTCAATTACCAGTTATAAATCTAGTTTTTTTCTAAATAAAATTCTCGTATTTGTAGGATGGTCTTTTCCTTTGATCAACAACTAGGTTCACATTCTTAAGGTAACTTACACAAATGACCAAAATAAATCTCAACTTGCCAACCTCCAGCCATTAATCATAGATTTATCAAAACTAGCCAACAAAAATTGAAAAACCAAAATAATAGAGTTCTTTCCCTCAGAGAATCACATGCAAAAATTACCTTTCATATTTTTAAAGGTAATTAGAAATACTAGATACAAGACAGAAAGAAAATTTTATGGATGAGGAGCAAATAAGGTAATGAAATTCAAAAAATATTACAATATTTTAAAAATCTAAACTTTTTCAATTGGTATACTTGAAATTCCTTGAACATATATAGATAAGTCAATATACAAAATTTATTGGAAATGATTTAGATTTTGGACTGGTTTTGTATCAAAATTCTTAACTAAATCGAGTTAAAAAAATATTCCGCGACACGTGTATCAAACATGTATTACGCATGTATTTCACACACAGGTATACATGGATATACATGTGTTACACAAATAGATACAAATATGATATATATGTGATACACAAATGATACATAGTGTGATACATATAGCATTTTATTTTAGGTTCAAGTTTTACCGAATTTTCAATTCAAATCACCTCAAAACTTCACCAAATCATCCTAAAATTGAGATTCAAGCTCCTTAAGTTATGCCAAATCTGTTCTAATAACACCCACTCAAAACAAAGCAAAATTTTGATATTTTTTGCTACAAATAACTAATTGATTAATTTGGCTAGTATTCATAATTTTTTTATCAATTGACCAATTTTTGTAATGAACTAACTATAAATACACATAATTGGTAATTTTCCCATACTTAATGGATTAGTATCAATCATAATCCAAAAACCCACTATATATCTAACTTCATCCGATTCATCACTATTCATGGGCTTTTAACTTTGAGCCCATAGTGATAATGCTCATCACCGTCCTCTAATTTACATTGCTTATTATGTTTACTAGATGATGTTGCCGTGCGAAGCACGGCCCAACTGTTGCTCTTTTTCCTTTTTTTAGTTTTTTATTTTAATATTTTAATCTATCACTAATAACACACACTTGTTCATCTTTAGAAAAAGAAGAAAGAAAATAGTTTTTGTGTAATAACGTATAGAACCACAATTATTTTTATTTGTATTTTAATTTTTATAAACATTATATTATTGTACTATCACTTTGTAATGTCGAAGTTTGACACTTTATTATCCAAATAACAATTTGTGTTACATTGTATTATTCGATAAACTTTAACTTGGTGATTAGTCTCAATTATGTTATATTTAAGTTAAATTAAAAAAATAAAAAAATAAATTATATTTGGACATAAACTTCATTTGATGAGAAATACTTTTCAAACAAATTTTAATTCTAAATTCTCTATTTCAATGTTGGAATTATAAATAACGAACCAAAATTAACACATACATTATTCTGCAAATAATATTTCAAGTTGAAGTTGACAAATTACATGTCCAAATTAACCAAACTTTTAAATATTATTTTGCTAAATATCTTCCAAATGCATACTAAAAGTTACAATGTTTATTATATTATGTAATTGAAAAACAAAGTCAACACACAAAATAACATGAAGTTACATTAGAATATCAAGATAGTAAATCGGCAAAGTAACATTATTAGATAAATAAATGACGCTAATATATAAAATTATAATTAACTTTAATTTAGTAGTTCAATATTTTTTGTAGGAAGGCGACAAATTATAGTCTGGACAAATAAAGTCTAGGTAAATAGTTTTATTATTAAATTACCTAGAGTTCAACCTTTTAATGCCCCTCCCCCTCCCACCAACAAAAATATCGAGTCTTCCGAGTAAAATTTCTCAGCACAGCGATTATGAAGAAAATGACCGTTTTAAATGGAGTCCCTTTTTTACTGAAAAATGATACTTTCTGGAGCATGCTAAATAATTTTAAGCTACAATAACCTAAGGTAACAACTTATGTGCTATAAAACCTTTTCAAATCTTTTATACAAATAAATTTCTCTCTTATAAATTCCTAAAAAGAGCCTACCGAAGTGATTTGAAAAGCATCAAACATGACATACTCATTTATATTAACCGAGCCTCTTTCTTTAAAAAAAAATTCTTCGACTTGATTTTAAACGAATCAGAAATTCGTACTCAGTTGCTTGACTATATATTATCTTAATGTTAAGTTTGTTAATGTGTCAAATTATTCTACTCCTTTAATAATAATATATCCCCTCAAAAATTAAAAATATAACAGAAGTTCAGAATAAAATACAACAAAATTGCCATTCAAGATCTTTTTTCCTTTTTCTTTCAAAAATTTATTTTCTGCGGAAAAAGTACATAAAGAAAAGGGAAAATACCTTAGTACCCCCCTAAACTATGTGAGAATTATTACTTTCCTCCCTAAACTATCTCTGGTTCGAATTACCCCCTCAACTTGGCCTTTTGAGAATAATTACCCCCTAAATGCTTATGTGGCAAAAAGTATGGGTACACTCACCTGCCATGTGGATTTTTCTGTCCATGTGGCATTTTCGTGAATTTTTTTTTTTTTTAAGAATATTATTTTTTAGATAATTTTTTAAATACAATTTATAATAAAAGTTGGACAGAACGACATTAGTTATGCTAAATATTTTTATTTGTACAAAAATAATAAAATTTTAGTTAATCTTTTTTTGAATTTGACCTGAAAATAAAGATTTATACAATTAAAATAAATAGTCAATGCATCTAAAAATTTATAAAATATAGTTTGAAATTAATTATTTTGGCTATAATTTTTTATATATCTCTAAATTACAGTGCTCCAATTTTGTTTTACGGATTTTACCTAAAAAAAGTAAAAATACACAGTTGAAATAAATAGTCATTGCATCGCAAAAGAATAAATAAAAAGAGTATACAATTACAAGAAATTACAAGTGCAATTGTACACTCTTTTTATTTCTTATTTGATTCAATGATTATTTATTTCAACTATGTATTTTTTATAAATTTTTAGATGCATTAACTATTTATTTTAATTGTATAAATCTTTATTTTCAGGTCAAATTCAAAAAAATATTAACTAAAATTTTATTATTTTTGTACAAATAAAAATATTTAGCATAACTAATGTCGTCTGTCCAACTTTTATTATAAATTGTATTTAAAAAAATTATCTAAAAAATAATATTCTTAAAAAGAAAAAAAAATTCACGAAAATGCCATATGGACAGAAAAATCCACATGGCAGGTGAGTGTACCCACACTTTTTGCCACATAAGCATTTAGGGGGGTAATTATTCTCAAAAGGCCAAGTTGAGGGGGTAATTCGAACCAGAGATAGTTTAGGGAGGAAAGTAATAATTCTCACATAGTTTAGGGGGTACTAAGATATTTACCAATTTGAAAATTCTAACAATTAAAAGAGGTGAAAAACGTTTAAAAACTTATTTCTAGGCACACACTTTCATGTCTTATCCAAAATGTTCTGTCAACGATTTGAAAACCTATATACTGAATACAGGTATTGCAATTTGTAGTTTCTTTCTCTATTTTAGGTTCAATTTGCTTTTCACAATTACTACAATTTGTAAATTCTTATACGCTTGAGTATTGTGAAAAAGAGACTCGATAAAACTTTGACCGAAATATATTTTTATAATTAATTACATTGTGAGAATTTGTTAAACTCAAATATTTATAATGGTTTGTGATTGACAATCTTGCATCCGTATATACTTTTAAGTCTAACCAAATTTAGAGCTCATTTTAAGTACTTTCAAGCCTAAATAATTTTTAAGCCATTTTATAGTGTTGAGATAAATTAAAAAAAATACTTTTAAGCACTTGTTTTTAAACTAAAATAATAAAAATAAGCCAAAAACTAAAAGCTAGAGTTTCTAACTTATGGCTTTTGACTTAAAAATTACTTACAATATTGCTCTTAATAATTAGGATACACGAACATGACCCCTTAGAATTTTACTATATAGAATACAACATTGGATATGATGGAAAAGAAGGAGCTTTACCTTTTCTAAATATTTTAGTGTTAAGCATTTTCTTTGTTTTCTTAAGTTACTCTAAAATTTATACAGGACGTGAATGTTTTATATGATGCAACTTTCTAGCCTCCGTAGAATTTTCATCTAATAATGATTCTTTAGTTTAATGTTCCTTTTTTCATGCTTGTTTCATCTTTGAAGTTTCATCAACAAAAATAGCGCGTAGAGTCAAAACTCAAGTGAGGACCATTGTTTGTTGAGTGTGTGAACATGGGTGCAATTTGAGCACGAGTAGGAATGCAAAATATGAAACTTTAACATTGAAGAATAGCAAAAAGTTGTCAGCTTCCTAATAGAAAAAGCTGATAGGTTGTGTGGATGGAATGACTATCTAATCCTGCTTTGAGCCGCCATGCGTTAATAATTATAAGGACATAATAGACTATTCAAAAAATGACAGTGCATGAAAAGGTTAAATGTAGATTAGTTATGAAATTACCAAAATACCCTTGGTCGACCATTATGGCTCTTCTATATAATAGAAAAATATTGTGCATTTGAATTTTGATTTTTGATTTTTTTTTTTATCTTCTAAAATATTACATCTTCTATAATGGCTCTCCAATCAATATACAGACATATGACAAATCAACTCCGTAGATTAAACTTTCACCTAAATTTTAAAGGGTGTTTGGCTAAATTTAAAAGCTGGTCAAACTATCTTATAAGTATTTTTAGATTTATTTATGTGTTTGATAAAATTAAAAGTACTAAATATTAAGTACTTATACGCCAAAAATAAGTCAAAAATCATAAGTTGGTCTCCCCCAACTTATCATTTTTCAGCTTATAAGTATTTTAGGTTTGACCAAACTAATTACTATTCTATCACCTAAAATACTTTTTTTTAAAGCAAAACTTTTCGTATACCCAATTCTTCAGTTGTTTATTATCTATTTCAGCACTTTTATCCAAACACGTAACTGTTTATTTTAAATCAGCTCCAGCACTTAAAAGTGCTTTTAAGCATAATGTTTATCAGCTAATTTGAAATCAACTAAGCCAAGCAGGGTTTTAGGCCATCTCCAACCTTTACCTCATTTTTTATCGTAAAAATGGGGATTTCTCTATTTTGGGAATAAATTACTCCAACCATTCCCCCAATTTTTCCAAACTTTTTTATATTCTTCCCTCTCTTCAATATTATATTATTATCTTTCATTTCGATTTCATTTAAATATATTATATCTTTTATTTTTATTAATTTATAATTTCCATATTTAAAATAGTTTCATAATGTTTTAAATAATATAATTTTTATGTATACTATTAAATAACATGATAACTTAGATCCCTACTAAATTATTATGTTATTTACCGTAGTTTTAATTTTTATATATTTTAACTTAATGTATATTCAATTGTCATGTATTTCCAATTTTAATCAATTTTCATTTAATTTTTTTTCAATCTTCACATGAACATCTAATATTTTATATTCGCACCTTTCAATTTTAGCAATATCTAATATTTTATATTTTCACCATTCATATTTTGAGATAATTATATAATTTTTGTACAATTATAATTTTTAACAAAATTAACTCATAATTTTACATAAAATAATAAATGCGCGAAAATTAATTTATCAAAATTATACACCAAAGTTAAGATATAATATTAATATTATAAAAATATTACATAAATATAATTAAGTGTATATAAAGAGATAAAATAAAATATTAAATAATAAAATAATATTAAAAAAGTGATGAATAGTAATGGGAAAGATGAATAGTGTATCTCCGTATTTGAAGGAACACTATTCATCCCCTATTTTGGAGACAAAAATAGGAGAAGGTTGGAGTAAAATTTTACCAAAAATTACCTCCATTATGGAGGACGGGCAAGGTTGGAGATGCCCTTAATCTTTTTCTTTAAATTTAATCTTTTAACCTTTGAATTTTTTTAGAAGTTAGCCTGTGTCTTAGACACTCATGAGCCATGACTGTTGTAGGGATACCGAAAACTAATGTTTTGCCAAATCCTGAACATTTCCAAGGATTACATTCATGTACTAATTCTTTTCCCGACTGTTTCCTGAGTTAATGAAACGTGAATATAAAAAACCTTGTTGAGGTGGCTCAAAAAAATTAGGAAATCATACGGAAATGTTTTAAAAAAGTCTCAACTTATCAATCTCAAGTCATTAATTATAGACTTATTAAAACTAGCCAAACACTTATAAAAACTAAAAAAAAAAAAAAATTATCTTTCTCTCCAAGAATCAAACACAAAGATCTCCTTTTATATTTTTAAACGTGATTAACAACATTAGATGCAAGACAAAAAGAAAATATGTAGATGAAATAGCAAATAAGGTGATGAAATATAAAAGAATATATATACAAGATTCCAAAAATCTAAGCAAAAAATAACTTTTTTCAATGGGTATAGTTGAGATTCATTGAAAACATATAGATTAGTCAATATACAAAATTTGAGGAAGATTGGAGGTGATTTGAACAGATTTAATATCAACATTCGTAGCTAAAATCAAGTTCAAAAAATTATTGCAACACATGTATCACGCATGTGTCCCACACGCATGTATACATTGATATACAAGTGATACACATTTGATACAAATATAATACTTCTTTGATACACAAAGTGATACACATATTATTTTTTCATGTTCATCTTCTATTTCGAATTATCGATTCAAACCATCTCAAAACTCCACCAAATCATCCCAAAGCTGAGATTCAAGCTCCTTAAGATGTACCCAATCTATTATATTAACACTTACTCAAAAGAAAGCACCAATTTGATATTTTTTTTTTGCTATAAATAGTTATTTGGCTAATAGTGATAATATTTTAGAATTGGCCAATTTTCTAATAAATGAATATAGATAGTATTTTTCCTAGATAAAAGTTTACCAACATGAATAACTATATTTATGCCATACCAAAAAGTTTTACAAAAAATAACTTTATGCAACATCATCGATACAGTTTTAAAATCTAAACGAACCGACGACAATAGATCAAACCCGTGAGTTTAGGAAAAAATTAATTTTGTATACGGTGAAATCGAAGGGTCCAATTTCTCATATCAGAAGAGTTAGGCAAACTAAGACTAATGCTCGAGACTAAAAGAAATATACTAGAAACGATTATCACCAACCGAACGAATCTTTCCGATGCCTTGATGGAGACAGGGGCGTCGAGACCAACATTGTCACTAACATCATCAAGAATGTTGCCAAGTGTGCCTCCCCCTATGAGAGGATTCTTTGCTTGGCGGCGTTCAGATTCTAAGCGTCCCTTCGCTCCCCTAACGAGAACCGAAAGCCCAAACTGTAATCCCCTAGAGCACCGATGTCCTCGAGGGCAACTCTAGTCCCAGGAAAGCACCAAGTCCAGACGCTTCGGGATCGGAAACAATGGTTCTCCCAGCAGGAACTGCACTACATCCGATCACGGGATCCGAAATCACCTCAGCGCCCTCCTTGAGGATCTTCACCGTACGGGACCTATTTGTGTCGGTCGTTGTCACACCTCCTTTTTACACGCCTGCGAGGGCGCGAGGGGGAGTTTTTCCAATTAAAGGACAATCAAAACGGGATTCATTTATTAAGATTCAGAGTCGCCACTTGGGAGATTTATGGTGTCCCAAGTCACCGGTTTGAATCCTGAATTGAGGAAAAGTTTAACTCTATTTAAAAGTCCGCGAACCAGAAATCCGGATAAGGAATTCTGTTAACCCGGGAGAAGGTGTTAGGCATTCCCGAGTTCCGTGGTTCTAACACGGTCGCTCAACTGTTGTATTTGGCTTATTTATCTGGTTTTGTGACATGTTTTAACTTATGTGTATTTTTTTTCTTTCTTTCTATTGCCCTTAATTATTTGAATTACTCGCCTTTAATCCATACTATACTACATTTTTCTACGTTAATGCTCAATCCACTCGTATTCACAAGTGTTGACAACTCATGCTTATATTTTATACCTATTGATTAATGCTAAAGAAATTGAAGGTATTTGTAACCTACATTAGGCACACAATTCCACCAGCTATTAATCTACTGTAAGTGATGTTTATATATAAAATCGGAACAAAACGTGAATCATCAGTATTGAATCCTATTTTTTAAACTTTTTCAAAAAAAAAAAAAAAAAAAAAAAACTCCTTTACTAACATCTAATCAATAAGAAACCTTAAGATAATTAATGAGAATCATATGTTAACATTCTAATCACAAACTCATAATAGACATTCAAATATTAAAACCTCACTGATACAACTAACTGTATAGTCACACTTCTCCCTTTATGCTTCTAATACTAATGATTAACTGGACATTTCAATTTAAGCACATCCATTCCAATAGTAAAGAACACATAAGCTATTACCCAACTAGTGTCATTACATCATTCCATTTTTTTTAAAAAAAAAATATAAGAAGATCACATTCAACTAAACAACTTAAAAAAGTGTAAAAGAGATTTAAATAAACTACTGTATTATTACAAGTATCCATTTGAAATAAATAATCTCCATACTCAACCAATATCGTGCATTTGAAAGGTGAGATGAATACCCGTGAAAGCAACAAAAAGAGGAAGAGAAGATCAGCCAAGCTAAGCAGTATCAACAGGTTCAAACAGCAGCACTTAACAGAAGCAACAGCAGTAGCTACCCACAACAAACAGCAGTGGCTAAACACAGCAACAGCAGTAGCCACACACAACAAAAGCAACAGGAACAGGATCACAACAACAACAACCACAGAACAATAAACTACTGCGCCATTTCAGCAGACCAGAACCTCAATAAAACTTAACTCAATCACACTCCCAAACTATTCCAAATCAAACCAGAAACAACTCTCACCTAAGATCCCTCTCCTTTTAACTGCCAGTGAAGTATATATTTGTGAATATGTGTGTGTCTCTCCTCTCCCTCTGTATATTTCCAATGTGTTCTTAAACTCACCCCAATGTATTCTCTGTACTCCCCTCTCTTTCCAGTGTTTCCCCCTATTTTATAACCAAAACAGAACCTATTTTTTAATTCAACAGCTCACCTTCCAGCCTCTTTATTCCCTAGCCCATGTTACTTCTTAAACCTTTTTAAATCATCATTCCATGTTATCCCATCAGATTCCCACCTTTTCGGTTTAAGCATGAGATTTTATTGTTTTAAAATCCCTTAAAGTACAAAACTTATGTGAATACCTGCTGTCCAGCAGGTTTCTAATGACTTAAGACATGTGCCTTGCACCTAGATGTGGTTTTTAACAGGCTTAAACAGCTATATCCAATCAACAATTTGAATTGAAATCACACAATCTAAGGCTCGGTCAACAAACAGGGAATCCTAACAGTTGTAGTTAAAATGGTTCAAACACAGAACTAGTTTGACGACATTCGACTAAACGATTGCGATACATAGAATTGATAACAGCCAATCGATAACACACAGTCGATGAACAAGCTTTCAATCTTCAGCATTTAGGCCGAAAACAATGAAAGAAGTAGAAACATTATTCGACTTCAATAATCGAGTCGAATACACACACTTAATAACAAACAACAATCACTCGATCAACATAACTAATAATTTTGACCGAATAAAAGGTCTTTGAAGTAGAAAGAAAACAAAATAGAGACGGCTGTGAGCACGTGATTTTTGCCCTACATGAGAATCACTCCCAGAAAATTCAAAAATAAAATAGTTTTATGTTGAGCATGATTTTTGTGATTTTTGTGTTATTTTTATCTTACATTTGCATGTTTGTGTGTGCGTGTTTATTTATTTAAATTAGTAAAATACAAAATATATACATCGTGTTTTGCATTGTAGTTAAAGTTGTGTAGTTTAATTGATGTTTAATGTGCGAATTGGTATTCGAGCATAATTAGTTTCTATAAATTAATTTGACTTTGTAATGTATTTTAGAATTTTGTGTTTCAATAAATTAGGAATTAATAAATAAATAAAAGAAAAGAAGAAAATTGAGAAGGAAAAGAAATGGAACTGGGCTGCCCAAATATACCCAAAAAATTTAGCCCAAACGACACCCTTACCCGGCCCTAGAACACCTGCCATCAATACCTCATCTTGACCGTTGATCTAATTGGATCAAACGGTCCAGATTCTCAGCCCTTAACTGAACCAAACGACACATTTGATCTCAACCATCGGATGTTACGATCCAACGGCCGAGATCAAAAGACCCATTTCAATACCCCCAAACCCTTTTCAATCTCAAACCCATCCCTTCGTCTCTGAGAGAGAGACAAAATGACACCGCCGCCAACCACCTTCGACCGGCGGCCGGAAATCGCCTCCGCCGGCGGCCGGTGCTCAATCACTCCCATTTTTAACACCAATTGATCCCCTCACCTTCCTCTACACGAATCCTCCATCTATTCGTTTCGAATCGTCCCCTTGTTTCTCGAATCTTCAATCGAAGATTCGAATCAAAACCAAAGTTATCCCAATCAACCCCAAATCAACACCACACCACCCCTAGACCTCCCTCATCCCAAACCGCACCCCAGTTTTGTTTGAATCTAACCGGAACTGGCCGAGCCCCAAATCCCACCCGCAAGAACCCTAAAATTGAAAATGACGAATTAGGCCAAATTAACTGGAATTTCGGGGTCTAATGGACTTTATTCGTTGTGTTCTCGTGTGAGAACACTTCGATTAAGGTCTATTCGACCTCAAAGCAGACGAGCCAAGTTCGAACCTGGGTCATTTTTTGATTTCTGAGGTATTTGCTTCCCTTCTTCCATTCCATATACTTAATTCTTATATCTTTGCATGTTTTACTTAGTTTGTTTATTTTTTGCGAATTTTCCGGAATTTTCTGTCCATCTTAACAGACCCTTTTATTTGGTCAGTTCATTTTGTTGTTGTTGATTCGATTCGTTATTATGGTTATGATTACATTCTGTGTTTAATCTAGTTAAGGTCGTCGAATAGTGAATTCGATTTATTATTCCCATGATTCTGCCATGAAGCGAACTCGTAGGTCGATTATTTACTATCAGTTATATGTGTCGTAATCAATTAGACGAACGTCGTCGATTAGTGTATAAGTCTGCTGGGTAGAACAATGTATCCGTAATGCTCGATATCGGGTCCATCAGGAATCACTGCTCGATTAGCCACGTTTCTTTGGTTTTGATAACTTTGAATTGGATTGTTTGAACTAAGTAGAGGCCATGTGATAGTCAGGCATGCCTGATTCAGCATGGTATTGATATAGTTTAATAAGATAGTTTTATAATGAAAAGGGATTTGTCATTGGATGCAAGTGGAGGAGCACACTGTTTTGTTTGGAGAGTGGGAAGTCAGAGAATATCAGGGCCAAAAGAATTATGTTTTAAGTCTGATAAGTGCTGTGTCAGCTGAAAAATCAGAACAAGCATGGGGGAAAATGATTTAAAAGCTAAAGTACCCATGTGCTAAGGAGGGGGGCAGTAGGTTTGAATATGGAGAAGTTTCCAGTTCTGGTTTTCGGGCTATAAAAGGAGCTGGAAAATACAGTGATAAGGGAGATACACTGAAGAGTTGGAGGATATTTTTGTGAGCCTGTGAGTAACAGACAGACTTTTAGAGAGCAAGACACACATTGATAGACATTAGAGAGCAGTCGGGAGATTGATTTTTCTTTTCTTCTTGGCTTCCAATTTCGGATTCCAACTTGCTAAGGCTACATTGTTTCAACGAATAGGAGGAAGGAACTTCACTGATTCTTCATTGATCTTGAAAGTTGAAAATCAAAAGACAACTACACTATTTTACTGATTGGATCGAATCTGTTTTTGAGTGCTTCTCTACAAATTCTTGTAGTGTTGAAACAACTTTGGGTATCCGCTAGCTTAAAGTTTGAAATCAAGTTTATTTGGGCTTTTTTGGTTCATGCTTGGTTTTGTTGGATGATGTTTGGAGTGTATTTGTATTTCTTCTGAACTTTAAAACTGTCCTGGGTTTAACTCTGTTGGTGCTACTACTGTCCTTGATCTGTTGCTGCTGACTTGCTTTTCTCCCTCACTGTAATTCACTTCCAGGTACATATATTCGAACTCAAATTGGTGTGACTTCAAGATTTATTACAAATGTAGTTCCAGACGTTTATCTGCATGGATATGTGGCATGTATTTAAATAGATATTAGTGATAGTATAGTGTATTTTAGTTGGATTTACATTCAATAAAACTAGACTATGAAGTTTGTACCTAGGTGGACTGTTATTTTAGGACTGCTATTTTGTTGGTTATGGGCTATAAATTTGGTACAACTTAGCATTAGTTTTAATCTACCCTTGTGAAAAAAAAAAAGTTGAATCCCTGGACTATGTGAGTTTGTGATTGATGTAGGGTTCAGTATATGATGCTTATTTTCATTTTAAGCAAGTCAAATAGTTCTACAGTATAGTAGCATTAAACCAGCAGTCTATTAGTTATATCATCCCTTTGTTTCGTTAAGCTCAATATTAAAACGGGTGTGCATTTCATGTGACCCGACTCCAATTATTAAAACGGGTGCGCATTTCATGTGACCCGACTCCAAATTTGAACAAGGTTAAATAAAGCGTGTCAGGAACCACAGGCGCATTTCATGTAGTGTGGCTCGTAACATGTTTTAAATAATTTGGAATCAACTCCCAAATAAATATAGCGGGATGTAGTTCGCTTTAAATTTGAATTAGAGGTGTGCCTTGCCTAACAAGTTATACAAATCGCAGGGCCCCCATAAGTGTATATATAAAGTACTTAGATTTCGAGATGTGCCGTTTCTTAGCAAATACCATGGCCTTCTCAAAAGAGTAAATAAGTAATCGCTCTAGGCGCGTATTTTAATAATTTTACCTTCTCAAGTACGGGTGTGCATTTCATGCGATCCAAATCCAAATCCCAAATGTTGAATAAGAATGTGTCGAGAATCCGGGTGCATTTCATGCGACGTGATTCGAAACATATTTTTAGGCAATTTTCTCTTTCGTAAAGCATAATAACAATAAAAGCGGTAAAGGGATATTAGTTTGCACTAAGTATATGACTATAAAAATCAGATAAATAAGCCGAACACGATAGTTGAGCGACCGTGCTAGAACCACGGAATTCGGGAATGCCTAATACCTTCTCCCGGGTTAACAGGAATTCCTTATCCGGATTTCTGGTTCGCGGACTGTTAAATAGAGTCATTCTTTTCCTCGATTCGGGATCAAACCGGTGACTTGGGACACCATTACTTTCCCAAGTGGCGACTCTGAATTTAATAAAATGGATCCCGTCTCGATCGTCCTTTAATTGGAAGAACTCTTTGCACCCTCGCGGGTGCGGAAAAAGGAGGTGTGACAGCTCTGGCGACTCTGCTGGGGACATTAAAACCCAGAACCACTGGTTCAGGGTTTAAGAATTCGAGCTTGGAATAATTGTTGTATTTGGCTTATTTATTATCCGATTTTATTATATGTTTGTATTAATGTGCAAAATGATATTTTTATCGCTTTGATATTTTTTGAACTGTACATATAAATTGTGCCGAAACCAATCTCCTCTCTGAGTCTTCTAAATCATGAAGAAGGGTGCACTTCGTGTGACTTCTTTTCCGTATAGTGTCTAATTCCCACCTTAGAACGAGGTTTGGATAAGTTGCAAAACCGGTGAAGCTTCTGTATTCCCGGGTTGCTGCCTCCTCCTCGGCTCGAGTTGTCCGCTCGGGTAAGCCAGGTCTAGAACAATAAACCCAGGTTTTAAACCTAGAATAACAAAGCTTCAATGCCGGATCCCTAGTAGGAACGTTTATTTGCATCATGTTGCATTTGACTTAGGGGACTCAACACAGGGGTTGGGTCCGTCTAGGACAGGTGACCTGAAATGAAAAGACCATCCTGCTGCATCCTGTTTGTTTTACGCATATATTTGCTTCAGACTTGCAGGCTAACCGTTTTTTTTATATTGAGGAAAATAAAAAAAAATAGTCTCAAAATAGTTGGTTTTTTTTACTTACTTAAAAAGAAAAAAAAACGTTTGTTGTAAAATAAAAAATGTGTGATAAAAAAAAAAAAATAGTCTCAAAATAGTTTTTTTTTACTTACTTAAAAAGAAAAAAAGCGTTTGTTGTAAAATAAAAAAAAATGTGATTTTAAAATAGTTTGTTTTTTTTACTTAAAAAAGAAAAAAAAAAGAATTTTTTTTGTTTTAAACTAAAAAAAAAAAAAATGTGAAAAAATAATAAATAGTTTGTTTCCTTTACAGATGTAGATTGTTTGACCGAACTACGCGGGTTTGATTCTCGCCATTAGGTGGGATACGTAGGCAACCCTCATCGGGTCCAACCACCCCTAAAAAAAAAAAAAAATCAAAAAAAATGTGTCGAATTTTAGTTTTCAATAAATCGAAGTGACGCTGTTTTTTAAAATAGCCGAATGTTCCGAAAGGACGCCGGAAGGCTGTTTTTTGCAAAAATAGCCACTTTGAATCATTTTTAAATAATTTGCGGGCACAGCCTTGAAATATTCTTTGTGGAAATGTTGCAAGGCCATAGCCGCACAATAAAGTCCGGGTTCACACCCCTTTTGCAAAAATAACCAAAAAATGTCAAATTTTTGATTTTTAAGTCGGGTGATGCTATTCTTGCTTAAAATTAGCCGAATGTCCCTCAAAAGGACGCCGGAAGGCCGTTTTTGCAAGAATAGCCACTTTGAGTCGTTTGGAAATAATTTTGGACACATCCTGGAAATATTCCCTCGCGGAAATGTCGAAAGGCTGTATCCGCAAAAATCAAGTTTTGAGTCATCACTCAACTTTACAAAAATAACCACTTTATCAAATAAGGCATTACATGGCCGGAGTTTTGCTGAAATAGCCACATTTTTGCATTTTAACTTCCTCAGTCTTGTGTTGGCCTGTGTCGGTGCTGAACGATGCCCCATAGGCCCCAGGATAAAAATTTTTGAATTTGCATCTTCTTAAATAAAATTTTGCAAAAAGAGCCACTTTGTTTAAAAAAGCCATTACATGGCCAATTTATGAAAAATAGTCTTGTGTTGGTTTATGGTGATGTCGAACGATGCCCCATGAGCCACAGGATAAAAAAAAAAAATTTCAAGTTTATCTTTCTTAAATAAATTTTGCAAAAATAGTCATTTTGTCAAATAAGCCATTATGTGGCCAATTTTGTAGAAATAGTCATAATTGACACCAAAAATATTCCCATTCTTGTAGAAATCTCCTACACGAGTTTGTAGTTGGAATCAGCTTCTATAATTTTCTTTCAAAGAAAAAGAAAAAAATCAAAAAAAAAAAAAAATCGAATAAACATCTCTTTATTTCTTGCATTAATTTGCAAGAACTACGCTCGGTCTGATTCGTGCGGGGTCATGATACGTAGGCAATCCACATAGGATTCGACCATATACATAACCAAAAAGAAAAAAAAAAGAAAAAAAAAAGAAGAAAAAAGGAAAGTTGGGAAAGCACATATATGAGAAGCTGGAATGCCACATGAAACCGAAGCAACTGCATGATAGAAAGGTTTAACTACCTAGGTTCATTGCATCCCTAATGTGCGTTCACCTGGCTGTCAAATGCTCTAACGCTAACGTGACTTCACTTTGTTGTGTCCATTAGCAGAAAGGTGGTTGGTTGTGGTTCTAAAATAACTCTTCCCTGTAAGACAAAGTCAGAGGACAATGGCAGATAATCTCAAGACTGAGTGGGTTGATACCGATACCCGACCACAGCTGGTTGAACGGAACCACGGGTTAGTAGAAGAGGTCAAGATATTGAGACAACACGTGGCTGATATGTATCGGGCGTGGATGGATGGAAAAGCACCACCTCCGCCACCACCTAGCTTCCTTGGACTCTGTCCTTACCCGTACAATGAACCCGATGCCGGAGGATCCCCCACACCCTCCATATATACCCGCCTATCACAATTTTTCCGGCCACTCGAGTAGCTCAATTACTCGTCCCCCAGCTATGTTTTCACAATGCTACTCCCGTCCCCAACACCACTACTCTCCCCGGGACAACCAAAATCGTACTTCACCTGCCAGGTACTCAGCTCCACAAAAGGCCTACCAACCCCCACGAACATACCGGAAACCCCCCGGGTCAGGTTTCAAGCCAAATAAGGCGTTTAGGGAGGAGAGGTTGCTGAAGCGAGAAAAGGCGCTCACCCCTATCGGAGAATCCTATGCAAGTCTGTTTGAAAAATTAAAACCTGTCGGCCTGATTACGCCGCTCCCCGGATACACTCCCGATCCACGTGCAAGAAGCTTCGATCCTACCGCACGATGTGCATACCATTCCAATGTCAGAGGGCACGATATTGAGAGTTGCCGTACCTTGAAAAAGGAAATAGAAAGAATGATTCAAAAAGGGTGGTTGATTGTGGTCAATGATGATGACATGGGACACACAAACCCTCTGGGGGGTGTATTGACTGGAGCTAAAAAATGTTGAAGCAGATGGCAGCCTTGGCAATATTGACGCAGAACTTAGTGGCTAAAATGTTGTGCTTGGTAATTGGGAAGATACTCCATCTTTTGGTCAGCTAGATGGAGCTTTGGTGGTTCGTTTTTGTCGTCATTTTTGTTGTCCGAGTTATTTTCAGGGTTTTCTTGTGGTCAAACCCTTTTGTCCTAGCGGTTTGCTTTGGTCTTGCCCAGTTTTGTTTCAGGGCAGTACTCTAGTTTGTTTTGCTTGTTTTGTCATTGAACCATTTCGTCATTAGTTTAATGAAGCTTTCGGTCTTTTGTTACTTCCGGTCATTTTATTTAGTTCTTTTACCCTTTAGATTTGTCTTGTGCTCAAACGCCGAATCTAGTGACACGACATGCGCACACATAATTATGGCTTAATTCTAAAAGTTAATCATTAAGCAATTGGAAGATGATCGGGTCATCTAAAGGAAACAAAAACAACTTGAGACTATTTGGATCCTGAGTCATCTGAAACCGGGGCAAGTAAAAAGGGAAACAGTCAAAGGCAAGCTGGCCAAAATTGACATGGGGTCGTTCATAATGAGAGTGTTGCCCAATAGTGCTTTAAAGATATGATGAATATTAATTGTGCCGTTTACGCTTGGCATGTTTTGAAGATTGGAATGACAAAGACATTTTGTTCTGCTATCCAAACACTTTATCCATCGTCAACCCTTTGAGCCTGAATTTAAATTCTTTCATATCCCTCCTTCGGAATTAGTTGCAAAGACTAGAAACACAAGTTTGAAAGGCAAAAGAAGAAAGGGATAAAGAAAAGTAAAGAAAAAGAAAACAACAAAAAGAGATAAAGAAATGAAAAAGAAAAAATGTGTGGAAAAAGAAATTTGAAAAGAGGAATTGGGAACTACGTTTGACCTGATTCCTTAAAGAGGATACGTAGGCGCTTCACAACTCGGTCATAGTGTAAATAAAGAAATAAAAATCCCCAAGTATAAAACTGGGGCAAAGAAAAATTGTGTTTATTATAAATAAATTTAGGTCCGAAGGTTGTAAATTTTGAACCCAAAATTGATTTTGTTTTGAGCCTTCAATACCCTTTCTTTCTAGCCCTTTCCAAATCCCACATTGCGGTCCAAAGAAAGACCTTCCGATCAGTCTTCAAAAGATGCCGCGTCAGGCGAGGGATAGAGTCCTATCATAATATAACACGTTGATTCTCAGCAGAAAAGACGTTGATTCTCAGCAGAAAGGAAATACGAGAGAGTCTTGGCGGTGACACCCCAATCCCCAGCTAAAAGTGATACAAATGAGAGAGTCTTACCGGTGAAAACCTTCACAGGCACCATAAGACGACGAAAGCTGAGAGAAAATCAAAATGAGAGAAGCTTGAAAGTGAAAACCCTTCGGGCACTACAAGTCGAATAAAGGTGATAATCAGATGGAAATCACGAGACAGAAATCGTGAAAGGCAATTAACGACGAAGGATAGACCATATGTGCATGTCATGACCAGTGGAGTTGGTATTCGCGTTTGATAAGTTTTATAGATATTTCTTGCTAGAGAGTCATTTTCTTTTTCCTTTGTCTTTTATTTTGTTTCTTTTTATCTTTCTCATTTTTATCAAAAATTCCCCATCAAGGTCTGTCTAGTCAGAACAAGTGAGAAATGACTTCAAAACTTGCCACCAACTTTCCAATTATTATGCAAAGCAAGGAAATGCCATTGACGGCAGAGAAGTAGGGTGCGAAGAAGATTATTAAACTGGGGCAGAAAATTTTCTTTTCAGTTTGAAAATTTTCTGGAAGTCAATACCCACTTGGGGAAGAAGGAAAGTCTTAAGGAAAATGGTCTTCGAACTAGTGTCATCCTCAACAACCTTCAAGAAGAGTGAAACACCAATTTTGAGGAAATGAAAATCTACCGGCAGTGTTATCTTCAGCAAGTTCCGAGGTGGTCGGACAACACAGAGTGGTAAAGGAAGAAAGGAAATCCCATCTTCAACAAAATAACCCCCAGCAAGTTGAGAAACACAGAACGGGGAAGGGATAAATGGAAAAACCCATCCCCGACAGGAATATCATCTCCAGCAAATGAAATCATTCCCCAACAATGTTTTGATAATGAAACACAGAGCAGGGAAAGAGGAGGAGAACCATCCCCAGCAGGAGCACCACAACCAGCCACCACATTTTAAAACTAACCAATTTTTCTTTGATTTGGAACAGGGAAAAAAGGGGTTGTCGGCAGCAAAGCATGCCACGAAGAAGATTCTCAAACTGGGGCAGAAAATTTTCTCCTGTTGCGAAAATTTTCTCGAAACCAAATACTTGGTTAGGGAAAGAAGCTAGATAACGCGAGGAAATGATCTTCGAACCCGGTTATCCCAGCAGATTTGAAAGAAAGAAAACAACAAGCTGCGATAGATGGAATTATACCCCCAACAGACAGGACAAGACGAGGAAGCTTGCGTTCAGAAAGGCAAGAGGCCGGTATCACCCCCAACAGTTCTCGGAAAAATGAAACATTGATTTCGGGATTTCACCGGCAGCATTATATCCTACAAGTTTTTCAAGGGAGCGAAGCGCGAGCCCCGAAGGAGGTTTGGAAAGAGGAAGAAGGAAAAGGGATCCCCGACAGGGCAATCCCCAGCCGATGACATTTCAATCCCCATCGATCTCGGGAGAGAATAAAGGTTTTGAAGGAAGTACAAAATGAGGAAATAAAGAAGATTTTCCCAGCAGCATTATCCCCAGCAATCAGGAGCCCGCCTGAAGAGAGGAATGGCGATTTATTTTCAAAAGATGTTGAAGTCAGGAGCCCGCCTGAAGAGAGGAATGGCGTTTAATTTTCAGAGTTGTTGTTGAAGTCAGGAGCCCGCCCGAAGAGAGGAATGGCGATTTATTTTCAAAAGATGTTGTTGAAGTCAGGAGCCCGCCCGAAGAGAGGAATGGCGATTTATTTTCAAAAGATGTTGTTGAAGTCAGGAGCCCGCCTGAAGAGAGGAATGGCGTTTAATTTTCGGAGTTGATGATTGAAGTCGGGAGCCCGCCTGAAGAGAGGAATGGCGATTTAATTTTCAGAGTTGTTGTTGAAGTCAGGAGCCCGCCCGAAGAGAGGAATGGCGATTTATTTTCAAAAGATGTTGTTGAAGTCAGGAGCCCGCCTGAAGAGAGGAATGGCGTTTAATTTTCAGGATGTTGTTGAAGTCAAGAGCCCGCCTGAAGAGAGGAATGGCGATTTATTTTCAAAAGATGTTGTTGAAGTCAGGAGCCCGCCTGAAGAGAGGAATGGCGTTTAATTTTCAGAGTTGATGATTGAAGTCAGGAGCCCGCCCGAAGAGAGGAATGGCGATTTATTTTCAAAAGATGTTGTTGAAGTCAGGAGCCCGCCTGAAGAGAGGAATGGCGATTTATTTTCAAAAGATGTTGTTGAAGTCAAGAGCCCGCCTGAAGAGAGGAATGGCGATTTATTTTCAAAAGATGTTGAAGTCAGGAGCCCGCATGAAGAATGGAGTGACAATTTACTTTCGAAGTTGTGTGGGGAAAGCGGTAGAGTATAACGGAAATCCACAGCATGAATCCAAGTTCATAATCAAAAGGAAGGCAACGAGGATCAGAAAGATAGATTCAGATTTCGAAGGAGAATAGTTCGAAGATCACAAGGAAGGGACCAACGGTCGGAGTTCGGCAATCAAGATAGGCCGAAATAACAATTGGCAGAAGAGAAGAAACATCAGAAGAAACAATCAAGCCAACAAAACGCAAGGTGGCAAAAGCAAGTTGAAGATAGATAGGATCATGCGATCCGTAGGCTAGCCTAGCTTCTTGTTTTATTTTAGCACGATGTAATGAGGAGATCGGTAAGCAGTGATAACAACAACAACAACAGTAACAGCAAGATCACAGCAGTCACGGTAGTCCCAGCTACCAAAACTTCCCGAACTACATTGACCTGATTCCCTTTTAGCCAGGGATATGTAGGAGACCTTCTGAGGCAAAGGTTCGGTCAAACTTTTCCAAAAAATGCTTTATACAGAGTGTTCAAACGGGCAAAAATCGCTCGTATACGCTCACTTATCTTTGCACGAAAACTCTTCATGTTTACGCGCAAAGAGGGGCAGCTGTTGTGAGCACGTGATTTTTGCCTTACTTGAGAAGTACTCCCAGAAAATTCAAAAATAAAAATAGTTTGGGGTTGGGTATGATTTTTGTGATTTTGTGTTATTTTACCTTTTGTGTGCACGTTTATTTATTTAAATTAAAAATAAAAAAAAATATATGCTAAGTTTTGCATTTTTAGTGTTTGATATCGAAGTCATGTGATTTACATTTTTAGGTAATATATAATTGTGTGGGATAATTGTATGCATATATATATATATATATACATGTACATATATATATGTGTAGTAATGAGATCAAATTGGGCCATAGTTTAGTCCAGGAAAACCAGGCCCAAACGAAGCCCAATCCGTCCAGCATCTGTCACTGGGGCATTCGATCTGGACCGTTGGATTTTATCATCCAACGGCCCAGATTAATCCTTTAATTCCAAACATACCCGTCCAGCCTGTGTAACGCTCGATCTGGACCGTTGGATCTTCTAATCCAACGGCCCAGATTAATCCTTTAATTTCAACATACACTCAGGTTATGATTTAACCAAACGACGTCGTTTGGTTTAAGTGAGGGGATCCTGATCGTTGATCGTAAATGATCCAACGATCAGGATTCAATCTCATCTCCGGTATATATTCCTCATTCCATACCCCGCCCCCCAAGCCAGACCCCCCCTCTCCCTTCATCTCCTTCAGAAGCTCTCAAAGCCCGGTGTAACGCCGCCCTCCTCCGCCGCACTCCGCCTGCCGGAAATCGCCTCACGGCGGTTCCGGTAGGCCAATCAAACCCAAACCAACGCCAAAACCTCCCCCTCACCTCCCCCATCACGATCCCAGCCTCCACTAACCTCGAATCATGCCGGAGCTCCTCGAATCTTCATTTGAAGATTCGAGTCAAACTCGAACCAATGCCAAATCACCCCAAATTCACACCACAGTCTCCTCACACCTCCCCCACACTCCAAATGACATTGGTTTGCTTCGAATCTAACCAAAAATGCAAAAGCCCCAAATCCGAGCCCAAGAACCCTAATTTTGAAGAAACTCAATTCAAGCCGGATTAGCCGCAATTGAAGTCCAAGGGACTTTAGTTTAGGTGTTCTCAATCGAGAACATCTCGATTAAAGCCCGTTTGGCTTCAATAATTCCACATCTTGGTTCGAAGTTTGGTCGGCAGATTTCTTGCAAGGTATTCATTCCTTCTTTTGGTCGATTCAATGCGATTTTTGTGAATATGTGTGTTTGTTTTATTCGTTGTTTCAATTCTATTCTAGCATGCTTCTAATTTCTCATAACAATCGACCTGCTATCCTCCTTTGAGGCCTTTTATTTGGCCAATTCCTCTGTTTTTAGTAGTTAAAATGAATCATGAGTCCAATGTGATTAAAGTCGTCAAGGAATTAGTTCGTAACATTGGTCCCTGAATTTGCCCTGTATGCGATTCATTAGAGTAGGGGTTGGTTACTGTTTGATTCAGATTAAAGGGATAATTGGTTGTAGTCAATAGGATAATTGTTTAATCACACACCCATACAAAGGGTTAGTGGAACTGAGCACAGCAGGGCATCCCACTGAGGCTCACTGCCACCAGCATTGTTTAATGCTGAGTCCATACTTTGGACAGTAGGTAGTGGGGAATGCAGGGATTTTGATGGGTCTGGCAGAGTTGGGAGTGGGCAGGGTGATAGTAACCTTAGGGGCAGGTGTTCTGGAGGGACTTTTAGCTATAAATATAGCATCAAACTGAACCTATAGGGGGATATTGATAGAGATTCATACAGACACTTGAGAGCATCTGGGAGAGCAAAAACAGTACCTGGAGAGCAAATATTCATATATACATATAGACACTTGAGAGGATACCTGAGAGTAATTAGAACACCTTGTGATAGACAGATACAAAGATACAAAAGAGGCTACTGTTTCATTGGCTTTCTGGGCAGTTTCGTGTGTTTCTATCTAGTGGTTGAGTATTTGGTCGCTGGTTTGTTGCTGTTGGTGTTGATTTGCTGCTGTTAGTCCTTGTTGTTGTTGCTGTGTGTTGTTGCTCTTGGTCGATTGATATTGCTGGCTAGTCTGTGGTGTTGCTGCCTGGATTTTGTTTGAGGCTTTTGGTCAGCAGTGTTGTTGCCTTGGTCGTTTGGTTGCTGCCTGGCTTGGTTGTTGCTGTTGCTTCATTATTTGGTTGCTGGTTGGTCTATAGTTGCTGCCTGGGTTGATTATTGTTGCTGGTTTTGAGTGTATGCTGCTGTGTTAGTGTTCATTTGCTACTGTGGGATGTTTTTGTTGCTGTTGGGTCTGTTTATTGCTACTTGGTTGTAACTGGTCTGTTGAGTGTTGTTGTTGATCGACCACTGTTTTGCCTCTTGTGGTCTGCTCTTGGGAATCTGGTTCGGCTATCACTGTTCCATTGATTCGGATATTGTTGTTGCTGCCTGGTTGTTTATTGCTGTCTGGGTTCAAGTTTTAGTCACTAGTTCAGTGATTGATAAAGTTCGATTGTTGTTGGTTGTTGGGTTATTAGCTGGTTCACCATTTGTTATTGGTCTTTGATTGTTGCTCCTGTTACTGTTTCTTGTTGCTGTTGCTGCATTGCCATTGCTCACTCTTCCCTGTTCTTCCGCATTCCAGGTACACACCTCTGTTATTGTAGTTCCTTGGTTCAACAAGAATGAAGTTTGAAGCTTATGCATAAAGTCTATTGAAACATGTAGTCGTTTAAAGCTTTTATGTTCAATTACATTCTGTTATTCTCCAATTAAGCTTGTATTGTGAATCTTGGTTATGGAAAAGCGTAGCTAGGCCAAAGATACATTGTCGTTAGATAAGCATGTAAACCTGGATTAGTCTTCGTATCTCTATTCAATCTTCCCTACTCATGTGTGTAATCTCCAAACCTGTTAAATGATAAGACCTTATGTTACAAGCAAGATTAGCTAGGGAGTTGTTACTCAACGGAATGACATAATTAGATTAAAAAGAGTCGGGTGTGCATTTCATGTGACCCAAATCCAAACCCCGAAATGTTGAATAAGAATATGTTGAGGATCCGGGTGCATTTCATGTGACGTGATTCGAAAGCATATTTTTAAGCAACTTTTTCTTTCGTAAATCACAACCAATAATAAAAGTGGTAAAAGGGTATTAACTTGCACTAAGTACATAATTGTAAAAAGCAGATAGATAAGCCAAACACGACAGTTGAGCGACCGTGCTAGAACCACGGAATTCGGGAATGCCTAATACCTTCTCCCGGGTTAATAGAATTCCTTATCCGGATTTCTGGTTCGCGGACTGTTAAATAGAGTCATTCTTTTCCTCGATTCGGGATTTAACCGGTGACTTGGGACACCATAAAATCTCCCAAGTGGCGACTCTGAAGTAATTAAAATAAATCCCATCTCGATTGTCCTTTAATTGGAAAAACTCTTTGCGTCCTTGCGGGTGCGTAAAAAGGGGTGTGACAGCTCTGGCGACTCTGCTGGGGATTTCTTTAGAATTCGAGCTCGGAATAACTGTTGTATTTGGCATATTTTATTATCTGATTTTTTTTTATGTTGGCATCAATGTGCAAAATGTTGTTTTTACTGCTTTGATATTATCTGGATTGTACATATAAATTGTGCCGAAACCAATCTCCTCTTCGAGTCTTCTAAATCATGAAGAAGGGTGCACTTCGTGTGACTTCTTTCTGTGTAGTGTCTAATTTCCATTTTTAGAACGAGGTTTGGATAAGTTGCAAAACCGGTGAAGCTTCTCTGTATTCCCGGGTTGCTGCCTCCTCCTCGGCTCGAGTCGTCCGCTCGGGTAAGCCAGGTCTAGAACAGATAAACCCGGGTTTTTAAACCTAGAATAACAAAGCTTCATGCCGGATCCCTAGTAGGAAACGTTTATTTGCATCATGTCGCATTTGGCTTAGGGGACGCAACACAGGGGGTTGGGTCCGTCTAGGACAGGTGACCTGAAATGAACAGACTATCCTGCTGCATCCCGTTTGTCTTGCGCATTTATCTGTTATAGACTTGCATGCTGACCGGCTTTAGAGATTAAAAAAAAAAAAAAAAAAAAAAAAAAAAAAAAAAAAGAAAAATGTGTTTTTGTTCTTAAGATAGAAATAGCTTATTTGTTTTCCTTTAGTAAAATGAAGAAATAATGTCGTTTGTTTCGTCAAAACCGAACTACGTGGGTTTGATTCTCATTGGATGTGAGATACGTAGGCAACCTCCATCGGGTCCAACTTCACCTTTTGAAAAATGGCCGAAAAATCAAAACTAACTTTTGTACTAAATAAGTCGGTGACGCTGTTTTTAAAAAAATAGCCGAATGTTCCCGAAAGGGACGCCGGAGGGCTAATTTCATATAAACGGCCACCTTTGGGTCAATTTTGATTTCGATCAATTTACCCCACAGCCTTAAAAGCCTTCGTCCCCGAGACGTTGAAAGGCCGTGATTGAAAACTGGATTTTTTTTATTTTTTAGCAAAACAAAGTTGTTTTCTTATTTAAATCACCTTAATAAATGTGCAGGATGAGCACGAATCAGAATAAATCATTTTCAATCTTTAGTGAGGTCCCTCAACAGCTCCGTATATGGTGGAGCGATCTGGAAGACAGTAGCAAAAAGGTAGTAGGAAGAATTTTGGGAGGTTTGGTTGATCTGTTGAATATCGAGCCAAGGGAAGACATCATCAAGGCACTGGTATCTTTCTGGGATCCGACCCGCAATGTGTTCCGTTTTGTTGACTTTGAACTGACACCCACATTAGAGGAGATTGCGGGCTACGCAGGATTGAATGGGAAATTAAGAGGGCAATACCTGCTCTCTCCAAGACCGGTGTCTCCACATGGGTTTCTGGATTTGCTGAGCATTAGTCGGAAGGTGAAAAATGATGATCTGCTGAAAGGGTGTTGCGATCTCCAATTCTTATATCAACGGTACGGCACTTCTCGGGGTTTTGAAGAGTCAAACCTTGGACTGACTCACGCAGGGAATAGAACCAAGTGGGAGGCCAGACGAATTCTAGCATTCCTAACGACATTATTGGGGGTTGTGATTTGTCCGCGTGAAGATAAGAAAATAGAGATAAGTCTGGTAGGAATAGCCGATGTTGCAATCAAAAAGGCTACCAGCACGGTGGTCCCTTTGGTTTTGTCCGAAATCTATCGAGCCTTGACTATATGCCGAGAAGGGGGCAATTTCTTCCAAGGTTGCAATCTGTTACTTCAATTATGGATGCAAGAACACCTCCATCACCGAACGCAATACATGAACCACGGGTTGACCGGAAGAAACTGTATCAGGGGTTTCGAAGAACGGATGATGGGGGCTGTATTCCCTGAAGGCGTCGAGGCATGGCTTGCACGACTGAGTTCAATAGAAGCCGATCAGATTGAATGGGCATTCGGGTGGTTACCCGATACTGAAGTAATATATATGGCAGCCGAGGAGTGTTATATCCTTCTGATGGGGATCCGCGGTGTCCAACCATATGTCCCTCACCGTGTATTACGTCAACTAGGAAGGTTTCAGGTTATTCCTACCGATCAAGACCTAAGGAAGTACGCCATTGAGTTGAGCCCGGGAGTTGTCTTCCCCGAAGAGAAGGTTAGAAGGCTGTGGCACGAATGTCGGTTCCTTGAGCCTAAAACCATGGTCCGGGAACTATCTAAGGGAGAGGTGGATCCAAAGTACAACGTGTGGTTCGGGAAAAGATTTCAGATTCGTCGGAAATGTTCTAAAAGAGCCCATGTCCAACAATTCACAGAAGATTCACGGGAACAATGGGATTGGTTAGCAAAAGAGGAGGGGTACAGGACGAAGATCGGCAGGATAGAACAGCAGGTCCGGGACCTTCAGTTCGAGAAGAGCGTGCAAGCCGCCACCGACGAAGGAGATAAAAAGAAGTTGGTACAAGAAAATGACTTCTTAAGAGCTCAAATCCAGCAAATGAAAAGAGATGCTGACAGACAGTCGAGGAGTCGGGCCGACGAAAAATTGATAAGGGGTTTGAGAAGCCAAGTCACCGACATCCAAAGAGAATTAGACGAGTCAAAAGCCCAAATAACGAGGATCCATGCTAGCTGGAAAAAGGAGGCACATCAACATGCACTTCACCTAAAGCGGGTAGAAGAAGATTACACTGATATCATCACTAGCCTGAGGGAAGCAAATGTTGTCCTTAGGGAGCGGGTTTTCAAGCAAGCCCAAGATGCCAAAGCAGACCTCGACCGCTGCCACAATTTGATGGCCCGACTGCAAGGACAAGTGGATAGGCTCCTAGATCAAGTCACCAACAATGCTCGAAGATTGGGGGCGAAAAACCAACAAATAGAGCGGCTACTCGGAGAAAGGGACATGATCAAGTATAGAATTGGAGAAATCGGGCACTATGTCACCATGAAGTGCCTAGCTTGTGAACGAATGCCCCGCGCCGACCTTTTCGCTTCAATTATGGGTTATGTTCATCGGATCATGGAAGAGTTGAGGAAACTGCACAAGGGCCTCACACCAAGGCCTGCGGCAAGGCCGAATGATGCCTCGCGGGCCCCCAGGAGTTTTAGGGCATTAGATTTTTGATTGAAAATGTATTTTGAAATGTTGAGTCAAGCTAGTTGGCACTTTTATCTTTACTTTCCCAAGCCAAGCATTTTCTTTTGTTTTGTTGATTGTTGTAAGACGTGTTTTGTAACTACACGGTGTTATTTGATATAAAAGTTACTGAATTTTGCCACAATCTTGTTACCAGAACTACGCTCGGTCTGATTCACGCGGGGTCGTGATACGTAGGCAATCCGCATAAGATTCGACCACCACTAAAAAGAAAGAAAAAGAATCCAAAGGTTAAATAACAATAAAGCTTGCAAAGATAGTCAAAAAAGAAAAAAAAAAGGGAAAAAGAAAAAAAAAAAAAGAAAGAAAAAGAAAAAGGGCCGGAATGACGCATGTTAAAGAGTACACGTAGAAAGGGTTATTTGGTTAGGTGCATTGCATCCAACGTGCTATAACATATCTGTCAAACTCGGTGAACTAACAAGTTTGTTGCGTATTCCAGAAAGTTTAGCAGTTGGTTTGACAGAATATACTGGCCAGCCATCACTACCGCACTAGATCCAAAGGACCAGTTACAGTAAGCATGTCGAGTTCTGGCAAGAGTCTCGAGGAAGAAAAATCCGAGCTACAAATCATGAAAGAAGAGGTAGACCGGTTAAAACAACAGATAACAGAGATGCACCTGGCCTGGGCCAGGGAACAGTCTTCACCAAACCGCCCTACTCTCGCCTCGGCTCCGGAACATCCGCCCATCGATCCTTCAACAAGCGCCCCGAGCTATCCATACTTTTAGGGGGAAAACCCATATGCCACCCACATTCCACCAGCCAAACCAAATCCTCCTCCAGTCACCCCTGTTTTTATGGCACCTCCACCTGCTCCTCTGCAAAGGCCGGCCAGCGAGCCATATGTTCGGATCCATGACAACTCTTACTATCCTCCAAAGCCTACTTTCAGGGCTCCTGAACCACAATCACATACACCTCACTGGGATAATCCGGCAGAACCGGAAAAACACTTCCAAAGTTCGGAACACGAGGAAGTTGTCAGAAAAGTTAAAAGCCTGGAGCAGTCCTTCAAGAACATGCACGGTTTAGGCAACCAGGTCAGCGTCGCCTATAAGGATCTGTGTCCATTTCCGGACGTCCAGTTGCCAGCAGGATTCAAAATGCCCAAATTCGACCTATACGAGGGGCATGGTGACCCAGTGGCCCACCTGCGGGGGTTTTGCAGTAAAATGAGAGGGGCCGGAGGACGGGACGAGCTTCTGATAGCCTACTTCGGCCAGAGTCTGGGAGGATCGGCGTTGGAGTGGTACACTAGACAGGATCCCAGTAGATGGTTTACGTGGGATGATTTGGCTCAAGCTTTTATCGGCCAGTTCCAATACAATCTTGAGATAATCCCCGACCGCCTATCATTGCTAAAATTAGAGAAGAAGCCTGCTGAAAGCTTCAAGGAATTTGGTTTCCGATGGAGGGAACAGGCGGCCAGGGTAGATCCGCCGATGAGAGAAAGCGAGATGGTGGACTACTTCTTGCAGACATTAGAGCCCACCTACTTCGGACATCTGGTAACGTCCGTAGGCAAATCATTCACCGAGGTGATAAAAATGGGGGGTATGATCGAGGAGGGTTTGAAGGCCAACAAGATCATGAGCTACTCAGCACCTGAAAGCCACCACTCAGGCTATCCAAAGCGGTACTGGAGGAGTACCGGGGAAGAAGAGGAGAGAGGAAGTGGCGGCCGTCGAGTCCGGGGCATGGTTCAAAAATAGAGGCCCCGCACCCCAATATAGCCCACCCCAGCCTCACCACCAAAATTACCCCCACAACCCATATAGCTACCCGCAACATTACTATCCCGCACCTGATCCTCATTTTACTGTCCACCATGCACAGTCCTATTCTGCACCTCCCGTTCATGCACCGTGGCGTGCACCAAACCCCCAGAACAATCATCCACCCCCAAGAGCTTACAGAAACCCCTCGGGCGCGAGTTTCCGTCCAAACCAAGCATTCAGGGGCGACAGGGCGCCGAGGCCAAAGACTTTCACTCCCTTAGGAGAGTCTTACACCAGTCTGTTCCACCGGTTGAAGCAAGTAGGTTTGCTAAATCCGGTTGAAGCTAAGCTACCAAACCCCCTCCCGAAGAACCTGGACCATTCAGTAAATTGTGCCTACTGCTCGGGATGTCCGGGACATGATACGGAAAAGTGTTGGAGGCTGAAGACGGCCATCCAAGAGCTCATTGACACCCGCAGGATCGAGGTCCAGACTCCAACAGAGCCCAACATCAACCAAAACCCGCTTCCAACTCATCACGAGACCAATATGATCGAGTTGGTACGGGCGGAGGAAGGAAAGGAGAAAGCCTCTCAGACTGTAATGATGATTAAGTCTAGCGGGGGAGGAACGAGAAAAGGGCCAAGCCTTGATGAGTCGCCCAGTTGCAAGAAAGACATACCAGGAGAGTCGGAAGCAGGAAAGGAAAGTGTGAACGAAGTACCGGTGAAGCCGGCCAAGATAGTTGTACCAGGGGCAGCAATCAAGCCCATCTTGACAGTAGCAGGCGTTCGAATGGATCCTTTCATCATCCAGTCGGCAACACAGTTGCCAGTAACTGATAGCCGGGCTGTCCCATGGAATTATGCTCGGATTACAACGACCTACAGAGGAAAGGAGGTGAAAGAGGAAGTTTGTGAAGCCCAAGGGTTGACCCGCTCGGGGAGATGTTTTGCCCCTGCGGAATTGAGGAAGACCACTCCGGCAGTATTGAAAAAGCCGGTCACCGATGAAGAGGCGGAAGAATTCTTGAAAAAGATGAAGCTGCATGACTACTCTGTCTTAGAGCAGTTAAAGAAGACTCCGGCACAAATATCATTGTTGTCCTTGCTGATACATTCTGAAGAACATCGGCAAGCATTGATGAAAGTCCTGAATGAGGCACATGTACCGGATAAAATCTCAGTGAGCCATTTGGAGAAGATCACCAATAGGATCTTCGAAGCAAATCGGATCACCTTCACCGATGACGAGTTGCTTGAGGAAGGCACCGAGCACAACAGGGCTTTATATCTTACGGTGAAGTGTGAAGAGGCGGTGGTTACCAAAGTCTTGGTCGATAATGGGTCCGGTGCTAACATTTGTCCTCTCTCTACACTGGGCAAATTAAAAGTAGACATCGGCAGGGTACGCGAGAACAGGGTTATGTGTTCGAGGGTTCGACGGAGGAGGCAAAGCGTCGGTTGGTGACATAGTGCTAGTCTTGACAATCGGGCCGGTGGAGTTCACCATGGAATTCCAGGTGCTGGACATGGTGGTGTCATATAACCTCCTAATAGGGCGACCATGGATTCATGCCGCAAGAGCAGTTCCGTCCAGCTTACACCAGCTCGTCAAGTTTGAATGGGACCAACAGGAGATCGTCGTCCATGGAGAGAACGATCCACAATCAGGCACCATCATCCCCTTTGTTGAAACAGAAGAAGATGTCGGGCCGTGGGTATATCAGGTCTGCGATGTGGTGTCCGCCAATCGAGTTCCCGAAGGGGAATGCATTCCCGGCGACAGAACAATTACCGCGGATGTTATGGTGGCGCATGAAATGTTGCGACATGGTTTCGTACCCGGTAAAGGTCTAGGTGCATCTCTGCAAGGAATCATACAACCGGTATCGGTGGTCGAGAACTTGGGAACCTTCGGCTTGGGATTCCAGCCAACCTCGGAGGACATCCGGCGAGCAAAGAGGAGTAAGCAGAAGACATGGGTGCTCCCAAAGCCTGTTCCACGCCTTTCCCAATCTTTTGTCAGGTCCGGAGCAAGAGGATATCCAGCGACAAAGATTCCCGGTCCTACGATCAAGCCAGACGAAGAGTTCTTCGGGAAGTTCGAGGACCTATTCACAGATGTATGTATGCTCGAGGATGGTGAAGGATCCAGTCACGCCGAGATACAGTTTGTGGGACCAAAGGCAAAACTGAATAACTGGAAGGCTACTCCTCTCCCTGTCCGGAAGGAGTCTTGGTAGTTTGTCTTGGATTGTTTTTCTTTCGAAATTTTGTATTGGGGGCTTGTCCCCGGAGTAAAATCCCTTTGTTTTTAGTTCATTTTGATTTAAGTTTGCAGTTTGTTTTCCCTTTGTACAATTCCCATTAATGAAATGTGGTTCCTTCGCGTCTAATTTTGTTGTTGTTGTTCTTCTTTTTACTTTTCTGAACAGCCTTCTTGCAACTGATCTTAATGATATGGCGTGCTTAAAGATTAATCAACCCAGTCTAGAAAGTCAATCGGGTTTGGAAATAATAACGCATGAAATAAGAAGTGACGAGAGTGAGTCCGAGTACGGCGATGATGAAGCCGTAGAAGAAATCGGTGAAGAATTAAGTCACTTCGAGGAAAAACCCAAACCGAATTTAAATGATACTGAGGCCGTTAATCTAGGGAATACGGATGACGTCAAAGAAACCCGGATAAGTGCCCATATTGAACCCAATCTGAGAGAAGAACTGATCAGGACGCTCATGGAATTTAAAGATATTTTCGCATGGTCATACGACGACATGCCGGGGCTCAGCACTGATCTAGTGGTTCACAGATTACCCACTGATCCGGCATATCCTCCCGTCAAGCAAAAACTGCGGAAATTCAAGACGGAGATGAGTGTGAAGATTAAGGAGGAGGTAACCAAGCAGTTGCAGGCGAAAGTCATTCGTGTCACTCGATACCCGGAATGGTTGGCTAACGTAGTACCGGTGCCAAAGAAAGACGGAAAGATCAGGGTATGCGTGGACTATCGCAATCTCAACAAGGCAAGTCCTAAGGATAATTTCCCATTTCCCAATATCCATATCCTGATTGATAATTGCGCCGGACGCGAAATTGGATCCTTTGTAGACTGTTATGCGGGATATCATCAGATTTTGATGGATGAAGAGGACGCAGAAAAGACGGCTTTTATCACACCGTGGGGGACTTATTGCTACCGAGTGATGCCGTTTGGTTTGAAGAACGCAGAAGCAACATATATGAGGGCGATGACTACGGTATTCCATGACATGATACACAAGGAAATTGAGGTGTACGTGGATGATGTGATCATAAAATCTAGGCGTCAAGAAGACCATGTTGCTGACCTCAGGAAGTTCTTTCAAAGACTCCGAAGGTACGACATCAAGCTTAATCCGGCCAAATGCGCATTCGGAGTTCCATCAGGAAAGTTGCTAGGATTCATCGTCAGCCGACGGGGCATTGAGTTGGACCCATCCAAAATCAAGTCCATTCAGGAGTTACCCCGCCGAAGAATAAAACAGAGGTAATGAGTCTGTTGGGAAGGTTGAATTACATCAGTAGGTTTATTGCCCAGCTTACGGCAACCCGTGAACCCATATTCCGCCTATTGAAGAAAGACGCTGCGATAGAATGGACGGCAGAATGTCAGGAAGCGTTTGACCGAATCAAAGGGTATCTGTCAAATCCACCCGTACTAGTTCCGCCTGAGCCAGGTAGACCCCTAATTCTTTATCTGACGGTCTTGGAGAATTCGTTTGGGTGCGTACTGGGGCAGCATGATCTTACTGGCAGGAAGGAACGGGCCATTTACTACCTCAGTAAGAAATTTACAGTCCACGAGGTCAAGCACACTCATCTAGAAAAGACATGTTGCGCCCTGACTTGGGTAGCCCAAAAGCTGAAACACTACTTGTCTTCTTACACCACTTACCTCATTTCACGCCTGGATCCGTTGAAGTATATTTTCCAGAAACCTATGCCTACAGGGAGGTTAGCAAAATGGAAAATATTACTTACGGAGTTCGACATCATATACGTGACAAGGACGGCTATGAAAGCTCAAGCCCTGGCCGATCACTTAGCTGAAAATCCCGTTGATGACGAATACGAACCCTTGAGGACGTATTTTCCAGACGAAGAGGTGTTGCAAATTGAGGGGTTAGAACTAACCAAGGATCCAGGGTGGAAGCTCTTCTTTGACGGAGCGGCGAACGCAAAAGGAGTCGGAGTAGGGGCTGTGCTCATATCTGAAACAGGACATCATTATCCTGTTACTGCTCAACTGCGTTTTCACTGTACCAATAACATGGCCGAGTACGAGGCATGTATCTTGGGGTTGCGATTAGCGGTGGACATGGATGTACGGGACGTCTTGGTCTTGGGGGACTCGGACCTTCTAGTACATCAGATTCAGGGAGAATGGGAAACCAGAGATTTAAAGCTTATCCCATATCGTCGGTGTTTGCATGATTTGACCAAACGCTTTCGATCGGTAGAATTCAGGCACATCCCAAGGATGCATAATGAGGTTGCCGACGCGTTGGCTACTTTAGCGTCAATGCTACATCACCCGGACAAGGTTCGTGTCGATCCGTTACATATCCATGTCCGAGATCAACATGCTTATTGTAATGTGATAGAGGAAGAGGTGGATGGTGAGCCGTGGTTTCATGATGTCAAGGAATACCTCAGGGTTAGGAGTATACCCAGAGCAAGCAACTGGAGATCAAAAGCGAGCTATTCGGCGGTTGGCGAACGGATTTTTCCTTAGTGGAGGGTGCTGTACAAAAGAACCCCAGACTTGGGATTGTTGAGATGTATAGATGCAAATCAAGCCACAACAGTGATGACAGATATACACTCGGGAGTTTGCGGACCACACATGAGCGGATACGTATTGGCAAAGAAGATTCTTCGAGCGGGATATTACTGGCTCACGATGGAGCGTGATTGTATAAGTTTCGTGCGAAGATGCCATCAGTGTCAGATACACGGAGATTTGATTCATTCTCCGCCGACTGAATTGCATACAATGTCGGCACCATGGCCGTTTGTCGCATGGGGTATGGATGTTATTGGACCTATTGAGCCTGCGGCTTCCAATGGTCACAGGTTCATTCTGGTAACGATTGATTATTTTACCAAGTGGGTGGAGGCCAAAACATTCAAATCGGTGACCAAAAAGGCGGTGGTGGATTTCGTACACTCCCACATCATCTGCAGGTTTGGAATTCCAAAGATAATCATCACGGATAACGGTGCCAATCTTAACAGTGGATTGATGAAAGAGGTATGTCAACAGTTCAAGATTACACACCGAAATTCCACACCGTATCGCCCAAAAGCAAACGGTGCGGTCGAGGCAGCAAACAAGAACATAAAGAAGATATTGAGGAAGATGATAGAAGGGTCTAGGCAGTGGCATGAAAAGTTACCATTTGCGCTGTTGGGTTATCGCACTACCGTCCGGACTTCGGTAGGTGCAACTCCTTACTTGTTAGTGTACGGGACTGAAGCAGTAATACCCGCAGAAGTTGAGATCCCATCCCTCCGAATTGTCGCTGAAGCTGAGATTGATGACGACGAGTGGGTCAAAACCCGATTAGAGCAATTGAGCTTGATCGATGAAAAGAGATTGACAGCAGTATGTCACGGCCAATCGTATCAAAAGAGAATGGCGAGAGCATATAACAAGAAGGTACGTCCCAGGAAATTTGAAGTGGGACAGCATGTGCTGAAGAGAGTTCTACCACATCAAGCCGAAGCGAAAGGCAAGTTCGCTCCAAATTGGCAAGGACCTTTTGTGGTAACTAGAGTATTATCCAACGGCGCTCTATGTCTGACTGATGTCGAGGGAAGATGCACCGATATGGCTATCAATTCTGATGCAGTTAAGAGATATTATGTGTAATTCTTTAATGCATTTGTCAACGTTTGGTTTCGTTTGTGTGTACTTGGCATTTTTCGGAGAATGAAATGACAGAGGCAATTTTTCTACTACCCAAACACTTTAACCTTTGTTTCCCCATTTGAGCCTTAATTATTCTTTCATATACCCTCTTTCGGAATCATCAAGGAAGATGTGTGACGGAATGGAAAAGAAACAAAGAAGTAATACAAGAAAAAGTGAACTACGTTCGACCTGATTCCTCAAGAAGGATACGTAGGCGCCACACGGCTCGGTCATAATAAAATAAAAATCAAAAAAATCAAAAATTCCCCCAAGCAACAAAACTGGGGCAGAAGTCATTGTTTCGTTTGAAAGATAGTGTGGATTCCGAAAATTGTAATAAGCTAACCGTTGAGGCTAAACCCTTTTCTTCAGCCTCACACGCAGAAACCATATCAAGAACCAGAGAGACCTCTCGATCAGTATTTGAGAAGTGCCAAGTCATGTGAATGAAAGCCAAGAGTGACATCCCGACCCTCGATTGAACCCAGGATGCAAGCCGAAAGGGGATAACGCTCTAGAGGGAATCTCAGGGGTGGTACCCCGCCGCAAGGAAAGAAAGCATAAATGAGAGAGTCTTAACGGTGAAAACCCTCGCGGGCACCTTAAGGCGAAGGAAGTTGAGAGAAGTAAAATGAGAGAGTCTTACGGTGAAAACCTTCACGGGCACCTTAAGGCGAAGGAAGTTGAGAGAAGTAAAATGAGAGAGTCTTACGGTGAAAACCTTCACGGGCACCTTAAGGCGACGGGAGATAGAGAGAAATGAGAGAATCTCGTTAGTGAAAACCCTTTGAAGGGCACTGTGAGGTGGCAGGATGAGATGGTTACAAGATGTCTGCATGAGACAAGGTTGGGACACCCGTTTACCTCTAGCAGGACGCGGTATCAGAAAGTGATTGACATGAATAGACTGGGTAGTTTAATCTCAAAGGCGCGGCATAACATTGGATCAGGCACACATTCAGATAAGTTTTCCTATTTTTGAGTTCAGAAAAGTTTTCTCTTCTTTTGTCATTTGCGGTCAGTATTCTTTTCTTTTCTTTCATTTTCGAAAATTGATTTTTCAAAGCTTACAACCAAGTCTCCCAAAGCAGTATATTGAAAGTGAATAGGCATGGAACGAGGCAATAAGACGGAAGTCGTTACGATAGTAAGATTGGGATGACAGGCTGAGTGGAAGGTTCGCAAGAATTATGGAGTATGATGGACACATGTGGCATGTCCGAAAGATGATTTCACGCAACAGATCACCGGTTAAAAAGAGTCGGACCAAACCAAAGAGTGGAATAAAAGGAAAGATGAGAGGTCGTTCGTGGAAAAAGCATCTTCCCAAGCAAGCGTCAACATCGTCCTCAAAGTTCGAGAGAGGCCAAGCAGCTGAAAGAGAATGGCCTCAACAAGAGTGGCACGACCACTCGCGGCGTTTTGAAACTAACAATTTTTCTTTGATTTAAAGCAGGAAAAGAGGGTCCGACGGCAGAAAAGCATACCGTCCAGAAGTTTATCACACTGGGGCAGAAAATTTTCTCCGGTTGCGAAAATTTTCTGGAAAGCAAGACTCAGAGGATAAGTGTAGAAAGCAACACAAGATGGGGTGATCTTTGAGCCGGGTATCATCTCCAGCAGTTATTGGAAAAAGAAAAATGGCTTCGAGATTCCCCCAGCAGTATTACATCCTATAATTTGATCAAGGAAACAAAAGCGTGAGTCCCAAAAGAGGTAGGGGAAGAAGGAAGAGAATGAGGGGTGAAGGAAACAAAGAATACTTCCTCAGCAGCATCACCCCCAGCAGGCGAGTAAACAGTTCCAAAAATATCCCCAGCAGCCAGAAGAAAAGTAATACGACCGGGGAAAGCAATTCCAAGACAGGATAATTCAGAAGAGAAGGTGGTCCGAGAGGTAATGCAGGAACAAGGATAGGGTACAAGAGGCAAAGGAAGGTAATCAAGATAGGATGAAATCAGTTGAAGTAGTAGTTGAAGTCAGGGAGCCCGCCTGGAGAATGGAGTGACGATTTATTTTGAAGTGGTAGTTGAAGTCAGGGAACCAGCCTGAAGAATGGAGTGGCGATTTATTTTGAAGTAGTAGTTGAAGTCGGGGAGCCCGCTTGAAGAATGGAGTGGCGATTTAGTTTTGAAGTAGTAGTTGAAGTCAGGGAGCCCGCCTGAAGAATGGAGTGGCGATTTAGTTTTTGAAGTTATAGTTAAAGGTAATTTAATAGGAAGTGAAGAACAACAATTAGAGGTTTTAGATGAAAGCAACAAGAAGAAGGAAGCAACAATTGAAAGATTTCAAGTAAGGCATCAATTTAGACCTAGTCTGAGGAATTATCTCCTAGCGTCAAAATCTTAGTCTGATGAATTTTTAAGTTGTAGTTGAAGTCAGGGAGCCCGCCTGGAGAATGGAGTGGCGATTTAATTTTGAAGTAGTAGTTGAAGTCAGGGAGCCCGCCTGGAGAATGGAGTGGCGATTTAATTTTGAAGTTGTAGTTGAAGTCAGGGAGCCCGCCTGGAGAATGGAGTGGCGATTTAATTTTGAAGTTGTAGTTGAAGTCAGGGAGCCCGCCTGGAGAATGGAGTGGCGATTTAATTTTGAGGTAGTAGTTGAAGTCAGGGAGCCCGCCTGGAGAATGGAGTGGCGATCTGTCTTAATTTGTTAGAGGAAAGCGGTAGAACGTAACAGAAATCTTCGGCATGAATCCAAGTTCGTAAGAAGAGACGAAGCATCAGAAGGAACGCCAAGTCAGACAAGATGGCAAGGAGCGCGACAAGATCAAGTTAAAAGGGATAGATAAGAACTTGTAGTACTTAACTTAGTCTAGCTTCTTGTTTTTCGTTGCCTAATGCGGTGTAACAAGGAAATCAGCTGAGCAGTGGCAACAGCAGTAACAGCGAGATCGCAACAGGCATGGTAGTCCCAGCTACCAGAACTTCCCGAACTACATTGACCTGATTCCCTTTTAGCCAGGGGATATGTAGGAGACCTTTGAAGCAAGGTTCGGTCAAAACTTTTCCAAAATGCTTCATACGGAGTGTTCGAATGGGCAAAAATCGCTTATATCTGCTCATTTATCTTTGCACGTAAACTCTGCGTGTTTACGCGCAAAGAGGGGCAGCTGTGAGCACGTGATTTTTGCCTTACTTGAGAAGTACTCCCAGAAAATTCAAAAATAAAAATAGTTTGGGGTTGGGTATGATTTTTGTGATTTTGTGTTATTTTACCTTTTGTGTGCACGTTTATTTATTTAAATTAAAAATAAAAAAAAATATATGCTAAGTTTTGCATTTTTAGTGTTTGATATCGAAGTCATGTGATTTACATTTTTAGGTAATATATAATTGTGTGGGATAATTGTATGCATATATATATATATATATATACATGTACATATATATATGTGTAGTAATGAGATCAAATTGGGCCATAGTTTAGTCCAGGAAAACCAGGCCCAAACGAAGCCCAATCCGTCCAGCATCTATCATTGTGGCATTCGATCTGGACCGTTGGATTTTATTATCCAACGGCCCAGATTAATCCTTTAATTCCAACATACACTCAGCCTATGACTTGACCAAACGACACCGTTTGGTTTAAGTGAGAAGATCCTGATCGTTGATCAAGTTTGATCCAACGATCAGGATTTAACTTCTCAAATCATATATAAAGCTCATTCCATACCCCGCCCCCCCCAAGCCAGACCCCCCCTCTCCCTTCGTCTCCCAAAGGTCCTCAGAGACCAGGCGTAACGCCGCCGTCCGCCACCATTGCGCCGCCTGCCGGAAATCGCCCCACGGCGGTTCCGCCGTACTCCGCCTGCCGGAAATCGCCTCGCGGCGGTTCCGGTAGGCCAATCAAACCCAAACCAATGCCAAAATCTTCCCCCCACCTCACCCATCACGAATCTGGCCTCCGCTAACCTCGAATCATGCCGGAGCTCCTCGAATCTTCATTTGAAGATTCGAGTCAAACTCGAACCAATGCCAAATCACCCCAAATTCACACCACAGTCTCCTCACACCTCCCCCACACTCCAAATGACATTGGTTTGCTTCGAATCTAACCAAAAATGCAAAAGCCCCAAATCCGAGCCCAAGAACCCTAATTTTGAAGAAACTCAATTCAAGCCGGATTAGCCGCAATTGAAGTCCAAGGGACTTTAGTTTAGGTGTTCTCAATCGAGAACATCTCGATTAAAGCCCGTTTGGCTTCAATAATTCCACATCTTGGTTCGAAGTTTGGTCGGCAGATTTCTTGCAAGGTATTCATTCCTTCTTTTGGTCGATTCAATGCGATTTTTGTGAATATGTGTGTTTGTTTTATTCGTTGTTTCAATTCTATTCTAGCATGCTTCTAATTTCTCATAACAGTCGACCTGCTATCCTCCTTTGAGGCCTTTTATTTGGCCAATTCCTCTGTTTTTAGTAGTTAAAATGAATCATGAGTCCAATGTGATTAAAGTCGTCAAGGAATTAGTTCGTAACATTGGTCCCTGAATTTGCCCTGTATGCGATTCATTAGAGTAGGGGTTGGTTACTGTTTGATTCAGATTAAAGGGATAATTGGTTGTAGTCAATAGGATAATTGTTTAATCACACACCCATACAAAGGGTTAGTGGAACTGAGCACAGCAGGGCATCCCACTGAGGCTCACTGCCACCAGCATTGTTTAATGCTGAGTCCATACTTTGGACAGTAGGTAGTGGGGAATGCAGGGAATTTGATGGGTCTGGCAGAGTTGGGAGTGGGCAGGGTGATAGTAACCTTAGGGGCAGGTGTTCTGGAGGGACTATTGGCTATAAATAGGGCATATTCATACATGTATAGGGGGATATAGATACATTGATAGGCATACACAGACACACATTATAGAAACAGACTTGAGAGCATCTGGGAGGGCAAAAACAGTTGAGAGTAATTAGAACACCTTGTGATAGACAGATACAAAGATACAAAAGAGGCTACTGTTTCATTGGCTTTCTGGGCAGTTTCGTGTGTTTCTATCTAGTGGTTGAGTATTTGGTCGCTGGTTTGTTGCTGTTGGTGTTGATTTGCTGCTGTTAGTCCTTGTTGTTGTTGCTGTGTGTTGTTGCTCTTGGTCGATTGATATTGCTGGCTAGTCTGTGGTGTTGCTGCCTGGATTTTGTTTGAGGCTTTTGGTCAGCAGTGTTGTTGCCTTGGTCGTTTGGTTGCTGCCTGGCTTGGTTGTTGCTGTTGCTTCATTATTTGGTTGCTGGTTGGTCTATAGTTGCTGCCTGGGTTGATTATTGTTGCTGGTTTTGAGTGTATGCTGCTGTGTTAGTGTTCATTTGCTACTGTGGGATGTTTTTGTTGCTGTTGGGTCTGTTTATTGCTACTTGGTTGTAACTGGTCTGTTGAGTGTTGTTGTTGATCGACCACTGTTTTGCCTCTTGTGGTCTGCTCTTGGGAATCTGGTTCGGCTATCACTGTTCCATTGATTCGGATATTGTTGTTGCTGCCTGGTTGTTTATTGCTGTCTGGGTTCAAGTTTTAGTCACTAGTTCAGTGATTGATAAAGTTCGATTGTTGTTGGTTGTTGGGTTATTAGCTGGTTCACCATTTGTTATTGGTCTTTGATTGTTGCTCCTGTTACTGTTCTTGTTGCTGTTGCTGCATTGCCATTGCTCACTCTTCCTTGTTCTTCCGCATTCCAGGTACACACCTCTGTTATTGTAGTTCCTTGGTTCGACAAGAATGAAGTTTGAAGCTTATGCATAAAGTCTATTGAAACATGTAGTCGTTTAAAGCTTTTATGTTCAATTACATTCTGTTATTCTCCAATTAAGCTTGTATTGTGAATCTTGGTTATGGAAAAGCGTAGCTAGGCCAAAGATACATTGTCGTTAGATAAGCATGTAAACCTGGATTAGTCTTCGTATCTCTATTCAATCTTCCCTACTCATGTGTGTAATCTCCAAACCTGTTAAATGATAAGACCTTATGTTACAAGCAAGATTAGCTAGGGAGTTGTTACTCAACGGAATGACATAATTAGATTAAAAAGAGTCGGGTGTGCATTTCATGTGACCCAAATCCAAACCCCGAAATGTTGAATAAGAATATGTTGAGGATCCGGGTGCATTTCATGTGACGTGATTCGAAAGCATATTTTTAAGCAACTTTTTCTTTCGTAAATCACAACCAATAATAAAAGTGGTAAAAGGGGTATTAACTTGCATTAAGTACATAATTGTAAAAACGCAGATAGATAAGCCAAACACGACAGTTGAGCGACCGTGCTAGAACCACGGAATTCGGGAATGCCTAATACCTTCTCCCGGGTTAATAGAATTCCTTATCCGGATTTATGGTTCGCGGACTGTTAAATAGAGTCATTCTTTTCCTCGATTCGGGATTTAACCGGTGACTTGGGACACCATAAATCTCCTGATACAATATTGTAGTATAATTGTATTCATATTGTATCCGGTATTATTTTATATATTGATGTATCAGATACACGTTATACAATTTTGATACTGTGAGCACGTGATTTTTGCCCTACATGAGAATCACTCCCAGAAAATTCAAAAATAAAATAGTTTTATGTTGAGCATGATTTTTGTGATTTTTGTGTTATTTTTATCTTACATTTGCATGTTTGTGTGTGCATGTTTATTTATTTAAATTAGTAAAATACAAAATATATACATCGTGTTTTGCATTGTAGTTAAAGTTGTGTAGTTTAATTGATGTTTAATGTGCGAATTGGTATTCGAGCATAATTAGTTTCTATAAATTAATTTGACTTTGTAATGTATTTTAGAATTTTGTGTTTCAATAAATTAGGAATTAATAAATAAATAAAAGAAAAGAAGAAAATTGAGAAGGAAAAGAAATGGAACTGGGCTGCCCAAATATACCCAAAAAATTTAGCCCAAACGACACCCTTACCCGGCCCTAGAACACCTGCCATCAATACCTCATCTTGACCGTTGATCTAATTGGATCAAACGGTCCAGATTCTCAGCCCTTAACTGAACCAAACGACACATTTGATCTCAACCATCGGATGTTACGATCCAACGGCCGAGATCAAAAGACCCATTTCAATACCCCCAAACCCTTTTCAATCTCAAACCCATCCCTTCGTCTCTGAGAGAGAGACAAAATGACACCGCCGCCAACCACCTTCGACCGCCGGCCGGAAATCGCCTCCGCCGGCGGCCGGTGCTCAATCACTCCCATTTTTAACACCAATTGATCCCCTCACCTTCCTCTACACGAATCCTCCATCTATTCGTTTCGAATCGTCCCCTTGTTTCTCGAATCTTCAATCGAAGATTCGAATCAAAACCAAAGTTATCCCAATCAACCCCAAATCAACACCACACCACCCCTAGACCTCCCTCATCCCAAACCGCACCCCAGTTTTGTTCGAATCTAACCGGAACTGGCCGAGCCCCAAATCCCACCCGCAAGAACCCTAAAATTGAAAATGACGAATTAGGCCAAATTAACTGGAATTTTGGGGTCTAATGGACTTTATTCGATGTGTTCTCGTGTGAGAACACTTCGATTAAGGTCTATTCGACCTCAAAGCAGACGAGCCAAGTTCGAACCTGGGTCATTTTTTGATTTCTGAGGTATTTGCTTCCCTTCTTCCATTCCATATACTTAATTCTTATATCTTTGCATGTTTTACTTAGTTTGTTTATTTTTTGCGAATTTTCCGGAATTTTCTATCCATCTTAACAGACCCTTTTATTTGGTCAGTTCATTTTGTTGTTGTTGATTCGATTCGTTATTATGGTTATGATTACATTCTGTGTTTAATCTAGTTAAGGTCGTCGAATAGTGAATTCGATTTATTATTCCCATGATTCTGCCATGAAGCGAACTCGTAGGTCGATTATTTACTATCAGTTATATGTGTCGTAATCAATTAGACGAACGTCGTCGATTAGTGTATAAGTCTGCTGGGTAGAACAATGTATCCGTAATGCTCGATATCGGGTCCATCAGGAATCACTGCTCGATTAGCCACGTTTCTTTGGTTTTGATAACTTTGAATTGGATTGTTTGAACTAAGTAGAGGCCATGTGATAGTCAGGCATGCCTGATTCAGCATGGTATTGATATAGTTTAATAAGATAGTTTTATAATGAAAAGGGATTTGTCATTGGATGCAAGTGGAGGAGCACACTGTTTTGTTTGGAGAGTGGGAAGTCAGAGAATATCAGGGCCAAAAGAATTATGTTTTAAGTCTGATAAGTGCTGTGTCAGCTGAAAAATCAGAACAAGCATGGGGGAAAATGATTTAAAAGCTAAAGTACCCATGTGCTAAGGAGGGGGGCAGTAGGTTTGAATATGGAGAAGTTTCCAGTTCTGGTTTTCGGGCTATAAAAGGAGCTGGAAAATACAGTGATAAGGGAGATACACTGAAGAGTTGGAGGATATTTTTGTGAGCCTGTGAGTAACAGACAGACTTTTAGAGAGCAAGACACACATTGATAGACATTAGAGAGCAGTCGGGAGATTGATTTTTCTTTTCTTCTTGGCTTCCAATTTCGGATTCCAACTTGCTAAGGCTACATTGTTTCAACGAATAGGAGGAAGGAACTTCACTGATTCTTCATTGATCTTGAAAGTTGAAAATCAAAAGACAACTACACTATTTTACTGATTGGATCGAATCTGTTTTTGAGTGCTTCTCTACAAATTCTTGTAGTGTTGAAACAACTTTGGGTATCCGCTAGCTTAAAGTTTGAAATCAAGTTTATTTGGGCTTTTTTGGTTCATGCTTGGTTTTGTTGGATGATGTTTGGAGTGTATTTGTATTTCTTCTGAACTGCAAAACTGTCCTGGGTTTAACTCTGTTGGTGCTACTACTGTCCTTGATCTGTTGCTGCTGACTTGCTTTTCTCCCTCACTGTAATTCACTTCCAGGTACATATATTCGAACTCAAATTGGTGTGACTTCAAGATTTATTACAAATGTAGTTCCAGACGTTTATCTGCATGGATATGTGGCATGTATTTAAATAGATATTAGTGATAGTATAGTGTATTTTAGTTGGATTTACATTCAATAAAACTAGACTATGAAGTTTGTACCTAGGTGGACTGTTATTTTAGGACTGCTATTTTGTTGGTTATGGGCTATAAATTTGGTACAACTTAGCATTAGTTTTAATCTACCCTTGTGAAAAAAAAAAGTTGAATCCCTGGACTATGTGAGTTTGTGATTGATGTAGGGTTCAGTATATGATGCTTATTTTCATTTTAAGCAAGTCAAATAGTTCTACAGTATAGTAGCATTAAACCAGCAGTCTATTAGTTATATCATCCCTTTGTTTCGTTAAGCTCAATATTAAAACGGGTGTGCATTTCATGTGACCCGACTCCAATTATTAAAACGGGTGCGCATTTCATGTGACCCGACTCCAAATTTGAACAAGGTTAAATAAAGCGTGTCAGGAACCACAGGCGCATTTCATGTAGTGTGGCTCGTAACATGTTTTAAATAATTTGGAATCAACTCCCAAATAAATATAGCGGGATGTAGTTCGCTTTAAATTTGAATTAGAGGTGTGCCTTGCCTAACAAGTTATACAAATCGCAGGGCCCCCATAAGTGTATATATAAAGTACTTAGATTTCGAGATGTGCCGTTTCTTAGCAAATACCATGGCCTTCTCAAAAGAGTAAATAAGTAATCGCTCTAGGCGCGTATTTTAATAATTTTACCTTCTCAAGTACGGGTGTGCATTTCATGCGATCCAAATCCAAATCCCAAATGTTGAATAAGAATGTGTCGAGAATCCGGGTGCATTTCATGCGACGTGATTCGAAACATATTTTTAGGCAATTTTCTCTTTCGTAAAGCATAATAACAATAAAAGCGGTAAAGGGATATTAGTTTGCACTAAGTATATGACTATAAAAATCAGATAAATAAGCCGAACACGATAGTTGAGCGACCGTGCTAGAACCACGGAATTCGGGAATGCCTAATACCTTCTCCCGGGTTAACAGAATTCCTTATCCAGATTTCTGGTTCGCGGACTGTTAAATAGAGTCATTCTTTTTCTCGATTCGGGATCAAACCGGTGACTTGGGACACCATTACTTTCCCAAGTGGCGACTCTGAATTTAATAAAATGGATCCCGTCTCGATCGTCCTTTAATTGGAAGAACTCTTTGCACCCTCGCGGGTGCGGAAAAAGGAGGTGTGACAGCTCTGGCGACTCTGCTGGGGACATTAAAACCCAGAACCACTGGTTCAGGGTTTAAGAATTCGAGCTTGGAATAATTGTTGTATTTGGCTTATTTATTATCCGATTTTATTATATGTTTGTATTAATGTGCAAAATGATATTTTTATCGCTTTGATATTTTTTGAACTGTACATATAAATTGTGCCGAAACCAATCTCCTCTCTGAGTCTTCTAAATCATGAAGAAGGGTGCACTTCGTGTGACTTCTTTTCCGTATAGTGTCTAATTCCCACCTTAGAACGAGGTTTGGATAAGTTGCAAAACCGGTGAAGCTTCTGTATTCCCGGGTTGCTGCCTCCTCCTCGGCTCGAGTTGTCCGCTCGGGTAAGCCAGGTCTAGAACAATAAACCCAGGTTTTAAACCTAGAATAACAAAGCTTCAATGCCGGATCCCTAGTAGGAACGTTTATTTGCATCATGTTGCATTTGACTTAGGGAACTCAACACAGGGGTTGGGTCCGTCTAGGACAGGTGACCTGAGATGAAAAGACCATCCTGCTGCATCCTGTTTGTTTTACGCATATATTTGCTTCAGACTTGCAGGCTAACCGTTTTTTTTATATTGAGGAAAATGAAAAAAAATAGTCTCAAAATAGTTGGTTTTTTTACTTACTTAAAAAGAAAAAAAAACGTTTGTTGTAAAATAAAAAAAATGTGTGATAAAAAAAAAATAGTTTCAAAATAGTTTTTTTTTACTTACTTAAAAAGAAAAAAAGCGTTTGTTGTAAAATAAAAAAAAATGTGATTTTAAAATAGTTTGTTTTTTTTACTTAAAAAAGAAAAAAAAAAGAATTTTTTTTGTTTTAAACTAAAAAAAAAAAAAATAAGAAAATTTGAAAAATAGGTAGAACACTTTTGTTGGTCAAATAATCTGACCGAACTACGCCGGTTTGATTCTCGCCATTAGGTGGGATACGTAGGCAACCCTCATCGGGTCCAACCACCCCTAAAAAAAAAAAAAAATCAAAAAAAATGTGTCGAATTTTAGTTTTCAATAAATCGAAGTGACGCTGTTTTTTAAAATAGCCGAATGTTCCGAAAGGACGCCGGAAGGCTGTTTTTTGCAAAAATAGCCACTTTGAATCATTTTTAAATAATTTGCGGGCACAGCCTTGAAATATTCTTTGTGGAAATGTTGCAAGGCCATAGCCGCACAATAAAGTCCGGGTTCACACCCCTTTTGCAAAAATGGCTGGGGGTGTTTGCCGATTTGGGCTACTGGCTTGTTTGGCCCAAATCTTCTTATTCTCTTGTTTTCCTTTATGATAATTTATATTTTGCATTTTATTCCTTTGTATTTTTTTTTTCTGTATTTTATATTTATTCTACTTTGTGATTATTTGAAACTTATTAAAAACTAAACTAATTACCTCTTTTTTGACAATTTTCAATTTAAAAACTAACTAATTTTTTTGATTTTTTCTTTAATTAATAAAAATGGATTAATTTCCTAAAGATGCAATTTTTCTATATTTTCATTTATCACACGCAAATAACATGCAAACAACTAACACAAAATTCACACAAAAATTATAACAATAAAGAAAAATCATTTATTTTGGATTTTATAGGAATAACTCATGTGTAGGGTAAAAATCACGTGCTCACAGCTGCCCCTCTTTGCTCGGGGACACGAAAAGTTTCCGTGCAAAGATAAGTGAGCAACTATGAACAATTTTTTACCCGCTCGAGTATTCCATTGCGAAGCATTTTGAAAAACTTTGACCGCACCCTGCTTCAGAGGTTGCCTACATATCCTGGGCTAAACAGGAATCAGGTCAGTGTAGTTCGGGAAGTTTTGGTAGCTGGGACTACCGTGGACTGACACTTTGCTGTTATTGTTGCTACCGTTGCCGTTGTTGCTGCTTACTGCTCACTGACCTCCTTATTACATCTGTACTAAACGAAAAATAAGAAGCTAGACTAAGTTACAACATTGTGAAATCTTATCTATCTCTCCCACTTGATTTTGTCATGTTCCTTGCTATTCTGTCTGACTTGATGTTCCTTCTGATGCTTCTTCTCTTCTGACAATTGTTATTTCGGCCTATCTTGATTGCCAAACTCCGACCATTGGTCCCTCCCTTGTGATCTTCAAACCATTCTGCTTCGAAGTCTGAATCTATCTTTCTGATCCTTGTTGCTTTCCTTCTGATTATGAACTTGGATTCATACTGGGGGTTTCCGTTACATTCTGTAACTTTCCGATTCCTCGCTATCTTTATCAAATCTTGGAAATTAAGACGTCATTCTGCTTTTCCGCTGGGCTTTTGACTTTATCGACACACTTTAATCATAAATCGCCACTCCATTCTTCAGAGGCGGGCTCCCCGACTTCAATTACAACTTCAAAATAAATCGCCACTCCATTCTTCAGTGGGCTCCCTGACTCCAACTACAACTTCAAAATAAATCGCCACTCCATTCTTCAGGGCGGGCTCCCCGACTTCAATTACAACTTCAAAACTAAATCGCCACTCCATTCTTCGGGCGGGCTCCCCGACTTCAATTACAACTTCAAAACTAAATCGCCACTCCATTCTTCGGGCGGGCTCCCCGACTTCAACTACAACTTCAAAATAAATTGCCACTCCATTCTTCGGGCGGGCTCCCCGACTTCAATTACAACTTCAAAACTAAATCGCCACTCCATTTTTCAGGGGGGGCTCCCCGACTTCAATTACAACTTCAAAATAAATCGCCACTCTATTCTTCGGGCGGGCTCCCGACTTCAACTACAACTTCAAAATAAATCGCCACTCCATTCTTCGGGTGGGCTCCCTGACTTCAATTACAACTTCAAAATAAATCACCACTCTATTCTTCAGGCGGGCTCCCGACTTCAACTACAACTTCAAAATAAATCGCCACTCCATTCTTCAGGCGGGCTCCATGACTTCAACTACAACTTCAAAATAAATCGCCACTCCATTCTTCAGGCGGGCTCCCTGACTTCAATTACAACTTCAAAACTAAATCGCCACTCCATTCTTCAGGCGGGCTCCCTGACTTCAACTATAACTTCAAAATAAAATCGCCACTCTATTCTTCGGGCGGGCTCCCCGACTTCAACTACAACTTCAAAATAAATCGCCACTCCATTCTTCAGGTGGGCTCCCTGACTTCAATTACAACTTCAAAATAAATCGCCACTCTATTCTTCAGGCGGGCTCCCTGACTTCAACTACAACTTCAAAATAAATCGCCACTCCATTCTTCAGGCGGGCTCCCTGATTTCAACTTATAACTCACTGGGTTGTGTTACTTTTCCTTTGGCTGCTGGAGATATCTTCGAACTGTTTACTCACCTGCTGGGGATGATGCTGCTGGGGAAGTATTCTTTGCTTCCTCTTTTTCTATTTCCTTCTTCCCGGATCTCCTCCGGGACTTGCTCTTTGCTTCCTTGAAAACTTATGGTATACATTGTTATTGGGGAAATCTCGCAGATCAGTGTTTCATTTCTCCAAGAACTGCTAGGGATAATACTAGGCTTGAAGATCACTTCCTCGTGTTGTCTGACCTCTTTAAAAAACTATTCTGCTTGAAACTGGTATTTTCCAAAATCTTGCGTTGCTTTCTATCCTTATCCACTAAGTATTTGCTTTCAAAATTTTCTGCCCCGGTTTGATGACCTTCTACGTGGCATGCTTTTAGCAGACGAACCCTCTTTTCCTGCTTTAAATCAAAGAAAAATTGTTAGTGTCAAAATGCAGTGAGTGGTCGTGCCACTCTTGTCGGGGCAATTTTCCTTTTCTCTTTCAGCTGCTTGGCCTCCCTCGAACTTTTGGGGGTGACGTTGACACTTGTTGGGGATGATGCTCTTTCTACAGATGGTCTCCCATCTCTTTCTTTTATTCCAACCTTCAGTTTGATTCGACCCTTTTAGTCGATGATCTGTTGTGAGAAATCATCTTCCGGATGCGCAATATGTGTCCTTCGTACTCCATAATTCCTGTGAACCTTCCCATCAACATGTCGTTCCAATCTTACTATCAGAACGACTTCTGCCTTATTGCCTCGTTCCATGCCTATTCGTTTTCATTATACTGCTTTGGGAGACTTGGTAGTAAGCTTTGAAAAATCAATTTTCGAAAACGAAAGAAAAGAAAAAGAATGTTGACCGCAAATGACAAAAGAAAAGGAAAACTTTTCTGAACTCCAAAATAGGAAAACTTATCTGAATGTGTGACTGATTCAACGGTTATGCCGCGCCTTTGAGATTAACCTACCCAGTCTATTTATGTCAATCACTTTCTGATGGCCGTATTTTGCTAGGAATAAACGAATGTCCAAACCTTGTCTCATGCAGACACCTTGTAACCATCTTGCCTCGTCACCTCATAGTGCCCTTTGAAGGGTTTTCACTAATGAGATTCTCTCATTTCTCTATCTCCCGTCGCCTTAGGGTGCCCGTAAAAGGTTTTCACCGTAAGACTCTCTCATTTTATTTCTCTTAGCTTTCTTCGCCTTAAGGTGCCCGCGAGGGTTTTCACCGTTAAGACTCTCTCATTTCGCTTTCTTTCCAGGCTGGGGTATTATCCACGAAATTCCCTATAAAGGGCTATCCATTTTTAGCTTGTGAATCCTGGACTCAGTCGAGGATCAGAGTGTCCTTCTCGACTTTCATTTGCATGACTTGGCATTTGTCAAATACTGATCGAGAGGTCTTTTTTGGTCATTAATGCGGTTTTCGTGTATGAGGCTAGAGAAAAAGGATTTAACCTCAACGGGTAGCTCATTACAACTTTCGGAATCCACACTATCTTTTCAAACGAAACATGACTTCTGCCCCAGTTTTGTTGCTTGGGGAATCTTTGATTTTTATTTGATTATGACCGAGCCGTGTGGCGCCTACGTATCCTTCTTGAGGAATCAGGTCGAACGTAGTTCACTTTTCTTGTGTTTTTTTTTCTTTGTTTCTTTTTCTATTTTGTTACACATCTTCCTTGATGATTCCGAAAGAGGGTATATGAAAGAATAATTAAGGCTCAAAGGGGAAAACAAGGGTTAAGGTGTTTGGGTAGTAGAAAAATTGCCTCTGTCATTTCATTCTCCGAAAAATGCCAAATACACACAAACGAAACCAAACGTTGACAAATGTATTAAAGAATTACACATAATATCTCTTGACTGCATCAGAATTGATAGCCATATCGGTGCATCTTCCCTCAACATCGGTTAGACATAGAGCGCCGTTGGATAATACTCTAGTCACCACAAATGGTCCCTGCCAATTTGGAGCGAACTTGCCTTTCGCTTCGGCCTGATGTGGTAGAACTCTCTTCAACACATGTTGTCCCACTTCAAATTTCCTGGGACGTACCTTCTTGTTATATGCTCTCGCCATTCTCTTTTGATACAATTGGCCATGACATACTGCTGTCAATCTCTTTTCATCGATCAAGCTCAATTGCTCCAATCGGGTTTTGACCCACTCGTCGTCATCAATCTCAGCTTCAGCGACAATTCGGAGGGATGGGATTTCAACTTCTGCTGGTATTACTGCTTCAGTCCCATACACCAACAAGTAAGGAGTTGCACCTACCGAAGTCCGGACGGTAGTGCAATAACCTAACAGTGCGAATGGTAACTTTTCGTGCCATTGCCTGGACCCTTCTACCATTTTCCTCAATATCTTCTTTATATTCTTGTTTGCTGCCTCAACCGCACCATTTGCTTTGGGACGATACGGTGTGGAATTTCGGTGTGTAATCTTGAACTGTTGGCAGACCTCCTTCATCAATCCGCTGTTAAGATTGGCACCGTTATCCGTGATGATTATCTTTGGAATTCCAAACCTGCAGATGATGTGGGAATGTACGAAATCCACCACCGCCTTCTTGGTCACCGATTTGAATGTTTTGGCCTCCACCCACTTGGTAAAATAATCGATCGTTACCAGAATGAACCTATGACCATTGGAAGCCGCAGGCTCTATAGGTCCAATAACATCCATACCCCATGCAACAAACGGCCATGGTGCTGACATTGTATGCAATTCGGTTGGTGGAGAATGAATCAAATCTCCGTGTATCTGACACTGATGGCATCTTCGCACGAAACTTATACAATCACGCTCCATCGTGAGCCAGTAATATCCCGCTCGAAGAATCTTCTTTGCCAATACGTATCCGCTCATGTGTGGTCCACAAACTCCGGAGTGTATATCCGTCATCACTGTTGTGGCTTGACTTGCATCTATACATCGCAACAATCCCAAATCTGGGGTTCTTTTGTACAGCACCCCTCCACTAAGAAAAAATCCGTTCGCCAATCGCCGAATAGCTCTCTTTTGATCTCCAGTTGCTTGCTCTGGGTATATTCCTAACCTGAGGTATTCCTTAACATCATGAAACCATGGCTCGCCATCCATCTCTTCCTCTATCATATTGCAATAAGCATGTTGATTCCGGACCTAAATATGTAACGGATCGACACGAACCTTGTCCGGGTGATGTAGCATTGACGCTAAAGTAGCTAGATCGTCTGCAACCTCATTATGCATCCTTGGGATGTGCCTGAATTCTACTGATCGAAAGCGTTTGGTCAGATCATGCAAACACTAACGATACGGGATAAGCTTTAGATCTCTGGTTTCCCATTCTCCCTGAATCTGATGTACCAGAAGGTCCGAGTCCCCCAAGACCAAGACGTCCCGTACATCCATGTCCACCGCTAATCGTAACCCCAAGATACATGCCTCGTACTCAGCCATATTATTGGTACAATGAAAACGTAGTTGAGCAGTAACAGGATAATGATGTCCTGTTTCAGAGATGAGCATAGCCCCTACTCCGACTCCTTTTGCGTTCGCCGCTCCGTCGAAGAAAAGCTTCCACCCTGGATCCTCGGTTAACTCCAACCCATCAATCTGCAATACTTCTTCATCTGGAAAATATGTCCTCAAAGGTTCGTATCCGTCATCAACAGGATTCTCGGCTAAGTGATCGGCTAGGGCTTGAGCTTTCATAGCCGTCCTTGTCACATAGATGATGTCGAACTCGGTAAGTAATATTTGCCATTTTGCTAACCTTCCTGTAGGCATAGGTTTCTGGAAAATATACTTCAACGGATCCAAACGCGAAATGAGGTAAGTGGTGTAAGAAGACAAATAATGTTTCAGCTTTTGGGCTACCCAAGTCAAATCACAGCAGGTCTTTTCCAAATGAGTGTACTTAACCTCGTGGACCGTGAATTTCTTACTGAGATAGTAAATGGCCCGTTCCTTCCTGCCAGGTAAGATCATGCTGCCCCAGTACGCAGCCGAACGAATTCTCCAAAACCGTTAGATAAAGAATCAGGGGTCTACCCGGTTCGGGCGGAACCAATACGGGTGGGTTTGACAAATACCCTTTGATTTGGTCAAACGCTTCTTGACATTCTGTCGTCCATTCTATCGCAGCGTCTTTCTTCAACAGACGGAATATGGGCTCACAGGTTGCTGTGAGCTGAGCAATAAACCTACTGATGTAATTTAACCTTCCCAACAAACTCATTACCTCTGTTTTATTCCTTGGCGGAGGTAACTCTTGGATGGACTTGATTTTGGATGGGTCCAACTCAATGCCCCGTCGGCTGACGATGAATCCTAGCAACTTTCCTTATGGGACTCCGAATGCGCATTTGGCCGGATTGAGTTTGATATCATATCTTCGCAGTCTTTGAAAGAACTTCTTGAGGTCAGCAGCGTGGTTTTCTTGACGTCTAGATTTTATGATCACATCATCCACATATACTTCAATCTCCTTGTGTATCATATCATGGAATACCGTAGTCATCGCTCTCATGTATGTTGCCCCTGCGTTCTTCAAACCGAATGGCATCACCCGATAGCAATAAGTCCCCCACGGTGTGATAAAAGCCGTCTTTTCTGCGTCCTCTTCATCCATCAAGATCTGATGGTATCCCGCGTAGCAATCCACAAAGGATCCAATTTCACGTCCGGCGCAATTATCAATCAAGATATGGATATTGGGAAGCGGGAAATTATCCTTGGGACTCGCCTTGTTGAGATTGCGGTAGTCTACGCATACTCTGATCTTTCCGTCTTTCTTTGGCACTGGTACTACGTTAGCCAACCATTCGGGGTATCGAGTGACGCGAATGACTTTCGCCTGCAACTGCTTGGTTACTTCCTCCTTGATCTTTACACTCATCTCCGTCTTAAATTTCCGCAGTTTTTGTTTGACGGGCGGGCATGCCGGATCGGTGGGTAATTTATGAACCACTAGATCAGTGCTGAGTCCTGGCATGTCGTCGTACGACCATGCGAAAATGTCTCTAAACTCCATGAGTGTTTTGATCAATTCTTCTTTCAGGTTGGGTTCAATATGGACACTTATTCTGGTTTCTTTGACGTCATCTGTGTCCCCCAGATTAACAGCCTCAGTATCATTTAAATTTGGTTTGGGTTTTTCCTCGAAGTGACTTAATTCTTCACCAATTTCTTCTACGGCTTCATCATCGCCGTATTCCGGTTCACTCTCGTCACTTCTTATTTCATGCGTTATTATTTCCAAACCCGATTGACTTTCTAGACTGGATTGATTAATCTTTAAGCACGCCATATCATTAAGATCAGTTGAAAGAAAGCTGCTCAGAAAAGTAAAAAGAAGGAAAAATAAACAAAATTAGAAACGAAGGGAACAAAATTTCATTAATGGGAACAGTACAAGGAGAAACAAACTTGCAAACTCAAATCGAAATGAACTAAAACAAATGGATTTTACTTCGGGGACAATCCCAACACAAAAATTTCAAAAGAAAACAATCCAAAACAAACTACCAAGACTCCTTCCGGATAGGGAGAGGAGTAGCCTTCCAATTATTCAACTTTGCTTTCGATCCCACAAACCGTATCTCGGCATGGCTGGGTCCTTCGCCATCCTCTAGCATGCATACATCTAAGAATAAATCCTCGAACTTTCTTAAGAACTCTTTGTCTGGCCTAACCATAGGACTGGGAACCTTGGTCGTCGGATGTCCTCTTACTCCGGACCTGACAAAAGATCGGGAAAGGCGTGGAACAGGCCTCGGGAGCACCCATGTCTTCTGCTTATTCCTCTTGGCTCGCTGGATGTCCTCTGATGTTGGCTTGAATCCCAAGCCGAAGGTTCCCACGTTTTCGACCACAGATACCGGATGTATGATTCCTTGCAGAGATGCACCTAGACCTTTGCCGGGTATGAAACCGTGTCTCAACATTTCATGAGCCACCATGACGTCTGCAGTAATTATTCTGTCATTTGGAATGCATTCCCTTTCTGGAACTCGGTTGGCGGATACCACATCGCAGATCTGGTATACCCATGGCCCAACATCTTCTTCTGTCTCAACAAAGGGGACGACGGTGCCTGGTTGTAGATCATTCTCTCCATGGACGACGATCTCCTGTTGGTCCCACTCAAACTTGACGAGTTGGTGTAGGCTGGATGGAACTGCTCTTGCGGCATGGATCCATGGTCGCCCTATCAGAAGGTTATATGATACTACCATGTCCAGCACCTGGAATTCCATGGTGAACTCCACGGGTCCAATTGTCAAGATTAACACTATGTCCCCGACCGATGCCTTGCCTCCTGCATCAAACCCTCGAACACATATGCTGTTCTTGCGTATCCTGCCGGTGTCCACTTTCAACTTGTTTAGTGTTGAGAGAGGACATATGTTAGCACTGGACCCATTATCGACAAGGACTTTGGTAACCACCGACTCCTCACACTTTACCGTAAGATATAAAGCTTTGTTGTGTTCAGTGCCTTCCTCAGGCAACTCATCATCGGTGAAGGTGATCCGATTCGCTTCGAAGATCCTATTGGTGATCTTCTCCAAATGACTCACCGAGATTTTATCGGGTACGTGGGCCTCATTCAGAACTTTCATCAAAGCTTGCCGATGTTCTTCAGAATGTATCAGCAAGGATAGCAATGAGATTTGCGCGGGAGTCTTCTTCAGCTGTTCTAGGACATAATAATCATGCAACTTCATCTTTTTCAGGAATTCTTCTGCCTCTTCGTCAGTCACCGGCTTTTTCAGTGTTGCCGGAGCAGTCTTCCTCAACTCCACGGGGGCAAAACATCTCCCCGAGCGGGTCAAACCTTGCGCTTCGCAAACTTCCTCTTTCACTTCCTTTCCTTTGTAGGTTGTTGTGGTCCGATCATAATTCCATGGAATAGCTCTGCTATCAGTTATTGGCAACTGTATTGCTGGCTTGATGATGAAAGGATCCATTCGAACACCTGCCACCGTCAAGGCGGGCTTGATTACTACCCTTGGTACAATTATTTTTGCTTCCCCCGGCCTCACCGGTACTTCGTTCACACTTCCCTTTTCTGCTTCCGACCCTCCTGGTACATCCTTCTTGCAAATGGATGGCTCATCAAGGCTCGGCCCCTTTCTCATTCCTACCCCGCTAGACTTGATCATCATTACAGTCTGAGAGGCTTTCTCCTTTCCTTCTTCTACCCGTACCAACTCGATCATGTTGGTCTCATGATGAGTTGGAAGTGGGTTTTGGTTGATGTTGGGCTCTGGTTGGAGTCTGGACCTCAATCCTCCGAGTGTCGATGAGCTCCTGGATGGCCGTCTTCAACTTCCAACACTTTTCCGTATCGTGTCCCGGACATCCTGAGCAGTAGGCACAATTTACTGAATGGTCCAGGTTCTTTGGAAGAGGATTTGGTAGCTTAGCTTCAACCGGATTTAGCAACCCTACTTGCTTCAACCGGTGGAACAGACTGGTGTAAGATTCCCCCAAGGGAGTGAAAGTCTTTGGCCTGGGCGCCCTATCGCCCTTGAATGCCTGGTTCGGACGAAAACTCGCGCCCGAGGGGTTTATGTAAGCTCTTGGGGGTGGATAATTGCTTTGCGGGCTTGGTGCACGCCACGGTGCATGGACGGGAGGTGCAGAATAGGATTGTGCGTGATGGACAGTAAAATGGGGATCAGGTGCTGGATAGTAATGTTGCGGGTGGTTATATGGATTGTGGAAGTAATTTTGGTGGTGAGGCTGGGGCGGGCTATATTGGGGTGCGGGGCCTCTGTTTCTGAACCATGTCCCGGACTCAACCGCCGCGACTTCCTCTTTCCTCTTTTTTCCCAAGTACTCCTCCAGTACCACTTTGGATAGCCTGAGTGGTGGCTTTCAATGCTGAGTAGCTCATGATCTTGTTGGCTTTCAAGCCTTCCTCGATCATAGCCCCCATTTTTATCACCTCGGTGAATGATTTGCCCACGGACGTCACCAGATGTCCGAAATAGGTTGGCTCTAGTGTCTGCAAGAAGTAATCCACCATCTCGCTCTCTCTCATGGGCGGATCTACCCTTGCTGCCTGTTCCCTCCAGCGGAAACCAAATTCCCTGAAACTTTTAGCGGGTTTCTTCTCTAGTTTTAGCAATGATAGGCGGTCGGGGATCATTTCAAGATTGTACTAGAACTGCCCGATAAAAGCTTGAGCCAAGTCATCCCACGTAAACCATTTGCTGGGGTCCTGTCTAGTGTACCACTCCAGCGCAGATCCTCCCAGACTCTGACCGAAGTAAGCTATCAGAATCTCATCCCGTCCTCCGGCTCCTCGCATTTTACTACAAAACCCTCTGAGGTGGGCTACCGGGTCGCCATGCCCTTCGTATAAGTCAAACTTGGGCGTTTTGAACCCGGCTGGCAACTGGACATCTGGGAATGGACACAGGTCTTTGTACACGACACTGACCTGGTTGCCCAAACCATGCATATTCCTGAAGGACTGCTCCGGGCTTTTAACTTTTCGAATAACTTCCTCATGCTCCAAACTCGGGAGGTGCTTTTCCGTTTCTGCCGGGTTATCCCAGTGAGGGGTGTGTGAATGCGGTTCAGGAGCCTTAAAGGTAGGCTCAGGAGAATAACAATGATTGTCGTGGATTTGAAAAAGTGGTTCACTAGACGATTTTTGTAAAGGAGCAGGTGGAGGTGCCACAAAAACAGGGGTAACCGGGGGAGGAGGATTTTGCCTGGCTGGTGAAACCGGGGAGGTATATGGGTTTTCCCCTTGATAATAAGGATAGATTGGTGCACTTGTCGAGGGGTCAATGGGCGGACGCTCTGGTGCTGGTGGAAGAGTAGGAAGGTTTGGTGATGATTGTCCCCTAGCCCAGGCTAGGTGCATCTCTGTCATTTGCTGTCTTAACCGGTCCATCTCCTCTTTCATGATTTGTATCTCTGTTTTCTCCCCATCGATACTTTTGTCTGAACTAGACATGCTTGCTGGAATTGGACCTTTTGATCCGGTATGGTAAGGGTGATCGGCCAGTATACTCTGTCAAGTCACTGCTAAACTTTCTGGAAATTGCAACAAACTTGTTAGCTCACTGAATTTAACAGGCATGTTATCACACGTTGGATGTAATGCACCTAATCAATTAACCATTTCTACATGTATTCCTCGCATGCGTCATTCCAGCTTTTCTTTTTCTTCTTCTCTTATCCTTGAAACTTTATTGTTATTAATCTCCCCATTTTTTTTTTAGCGGTGGTCGAATCTTATGTGGATTGCCTACGTATCACGTCCCCGCGTGAATCAGACCGAGCCTAGTTCTAAAATAAAAGAACTAAACCATTTTAAGAAAAGGAATCAAACTATTTTAAACAGCATTTATAAAACAAATTATTTTTAAAGGAACTAAGAAAATTTATTTGGAAATTTTTTCTTGCATTTTTTTTTCAAAATTATTCTCAAAGAAACTAAACTATTAAAATTAGGAAAATTTATTTGGAAATTTTTGAATTTTTTCAAATTTTATTTTTTAAAGAACTAATTATTTTCGTAAAATTAAGAAAATTTATTTGGAATTTTTTTTTTTTCAGGATTTATTTTCAAAGAACTAACTATTTTCCATTAAAACTATTTTGACTATATACCCTGACGTTTTCTACTTCTTCCTCTTTTTTAACAAACCGGTCGGCATGTAAGATCGAAATAAATGCACACAGAAAGATGCAACAAGTTGGTCTTTTTGTTTCAGGTACACCTGTCCTAGACAGGCCCAACCCCTGTGTTGAGCCTCTTAAGTCAAATATGCACATGATGCAAATCAACGTTCCTATCGGGGATCCGGCATAAGGTTTTGTTATTCTAAGTCATCATCCTGTTGGAAAAGTGTCTAGACTGGCTTTAACTCGAGCGGACAACTCGAGCCGAAGAGTGTCATTGCACCGGTAGCATGGCTTTCCGGCTTAATTGACAAAACTCTCCGCCTAACCATGTGTGACTACAAAATCCTTCACCGGGTGCCAAGCACCACAGCTATCTTGAGAAAAACGGGCTATGTCCAGCAAATGCCCGGTATTGTATTTCAGAAGACTCAAAAAAGAGAAAAATGGGTATCGGCACAATTTATATACAGTTCACGAAATATCAAAGCGGTAAAGCAACATTTAGCATATAAAATATAAACATGTAATAAAATCGGATAATAAATAAGCCAAATACAACAATTATTCAAAGCTCGAATTCTTAAAACCCTGAACCAGTGGTTCTGGGTTTGTGTCCCCAGCAGAGTCGCCAGAGCTGTCACACCTCCTTTTTCCGCAGGCCCGCGAGGGCGCGAGGGGAGTTTTTCCAATTAAAGGACAATCGAAATGGGATTTATTTAATTAATTTAGAGTCGCCACTTGGGAGATTTATGGTGTCCCAAGTCACCGGTTTGAATCCTGAATTGAGGAAAAGTTTAACTCTATTTAAAAGTCCGCGAACCAAAAATCCGGATAAGGAATTCTGTTAACCCGGGAGAAGGTGTTAGGCATTCCCGAGTTCCGTGGTTCTAACACGGTCGCTCAACTGTTGTATTTGGCTTATTTATCTGGTTTTGTGACATGTTTTAACTTATGTGTATTTTTTTTCTTTCTTTCTATTGCCCTTAATTATTTGAATTACTCGCCTTTAATCCATACTATACTACATTTTTCTACGTTAATGCTCAATCCACTCGTATTCACAAGTGTTGACAACTCATGCTTATATTTTATACCTATTGATTAATGCTAAAGAAATTGAAGGTATTTGTAACCTACATTAGGCACACAATTCCACCAGCTATTAATCTACTGTAAGTGATGTTTATATATAAAATCGGAACAAAACGTGAATCATCAGTATTGAATCCTATTTTTTAAACTTTTTCAAAAAAAAAAAAAACTCCTTTACTAACATCTAATCAATAAGAAACCTTAAGATAATTAATGAGAATCATATGTTAACATTCTAATCACAAACTCATAATAGACATTCAAATATTAAAACCTCACTGATACAACTAACTGTATAGTCACACTTCTCCCTTTATGCTTCTAATACTAATGATTAACTGGACATTTCAATTTAAGCCCATTCATTCCAATAGTAAAGAACACATAAGCTATTACCCAACTAGTGTCATTACATCATTCCATTTTTTTTAAAAAAAAAAATATAAGAAGATCACATTCAACTAAACAACTTAAAAAAAAGTGTAAAAGAGATTTAAATAAACTACTGTATTATTACAAGTATCCATTTGAAATAAATAATCTCCATACTCAACCAATATCGTGCATTTGAAAGGTGAGATGAATACCCGTGAAAGCAACAAAAAGAGGAAGAGAAGATCAGCCAAGCTAAGCAGTATCAGCAGGTTCAAACAGAAGCAACAGCAGTAGCTACCCACAACAAACAGCAGTGGCTAAACACAGCAACAGCAGTAGCCACACACAACAAAAGCAACAGGAACAGGATCACAACAACAACAGCCACAGAACAATAAACTATTGCGCCATTTCAGCAGACCAGAACCTCAATAAAACTTAACTCAATCACACTCCCAAACTATTCCAAATCAAACCAGAAACAACTCTCAGCTAAGATCCCTCTCCTTTTAACTGCCAGTGAAGTATATATTTGTGAATATGTGTGTGTCTCTCCTCTCCCTCTGTATATTTCCAATGTGTTCTTAAACTCACCCCAATGTATTCTCTGTACTCCTGTCTTTCCAGTGTTTCCCCCTATTTTATAACCAAAACAGCACCTATTTTTTAATTCAACAGCTCACCTTCCAGCCTCTTTATTCCCTAGCCCATGTTACTTCTTAAACCTTTTTAAATCATCATTCCATGTTATCCCATCAGATTCCCACCTTTTCGGTTTAAGCATGAGATTTTATTGTTTTAAAATCCCTTAAAGTACAAAACTTATGTGAATACCTGCTGTCCAGCAGGTTTCTAATGACTTAAGACATGTGCCTTGCACCTAGATGTGGTTTTTAACAGGCTTAAACAGCTATATCCAATCAACAATTTGAATTGAAATCACACAATCTAAGGCTCGGTCAACAAACAGGGAATCCTAACAGTTGTAGTTAAAATGGTTCAAACACAGAACTAGTTTGACGACATTCGACTAAACGATTGCGATACATAGAATTGATAACAGCCAATCGATAACACACAGTCGATGAACAAGCTTTCAATCTTCAGCATTTAGGCCGAAAACAATGAAAGAAGTAGAAACATTATTCGACTTCAATAATCGAGTCGAATACACACACTTAATAACAAACAACAATCACTCGATCAACATAACTAATAATTTTGACCGAATAAAAGGTCTTTGAAGAAGAAAGAAAACAAAATAGAGACGGCCAAAGAAAATTGAGACGAATTCAATCAATCTAAAACTAAACAAATACAAAACGAATTGAAGTAAACAGAAAGAAGAAAATTACCTCAAAAAGAAATTGAAATCAAATAGACCCGGTTCCGAAGGCTTCGAGTTTTTTTCATCTTTTGAAGTAAACGGACTTTAATTGAAGTGTTTTTCAAACGAAAAACACTCCTATTAAAGTCTATTGACTTCAATTACTTTTAAATCGAACAAAATCCCTAATTTTAGAATTCTAGGGTTCTTGGGGCTCGGATTTGGGATTTGGGTGGTTCGGGCTTGATTCGAACCAAACCAAGTTTGGTTTGATTACGAGGAAGGTTAGGGGAATCACTGGTATGAATTTGGACTTGATTGGAGTAAGTTCATAATTCGCTCACATCTTCAAATGGAGATTCGAGGCGGCCCAAGATGATTCGAGGTTAGCTAGGCACGGGGTTGGAATGGGGAGGTTGAGATGAAGATTTGGTGTAAAAATGGTGGTGTTTGGACCGCCGGAACCGCCGTGGGGCGATTTCCGGCGGCGGCGGACGGTGGTCTGCAGCGGGAGGCGGCTGGTCTTTGAAGGGGTGTAACAAATGAATGTGATTTAGGGTTTTGGGAAGGGTTTGGGTAATTAAAATTGGTGTAATTTTCTGGACCGTTGGATTGGAGTTGAGGAACGGCTGAGATTGAACCAAATGGAGGAAGGGAAACCGGGCATTTGGGGCGTTGGGCTTGGGTCAATTAATTCGATTGGGCTAAAGAATGGCTGGGGGTGTTTGCCGATTTGGGCTACTGGCTTGTTTGGCCCAAATCTTCTTATTCTCTTGTTTTCCTTTATGATAATTTATATTTTGCATTTTATTCCTTTGTATTTTTTTTTCTTTTTTTTTTGTATTTTATATTTATTCTACTTTGTGATTATTTGAAACTTATTAAAAACTAAACTAATTACCTCTTTTTTGACAATTTTCAATTTAAAAACTAACTAATTTTTTTGATTTTTTCTTTAATTAATAAAAATGGATTAATTTCCTAAAGATGCAATTTTTCTATATTTTCATTTATCACACGCAAATAACATGCAAACAACTAACACAAAATTCACACAAAAATTATAACAATAAAGAAAAATCATTTATTTTGGATTTTATAGGAATAACTCATGTGTAGGGTAAAAATCACGTGCTCACAGTCGTCCTCGATTATGCGGCTTCCGGTCGAGGCATATGCAAGACTCCTATGCCCGACCTAGTTTTCTGTTCCAAGTGGCATTCATTTTTAGAGCATTATTCGTCCCCAGTGCTGAGGCTCGCCTCAAAAGCTGAAGTTGAGATCCTAATGGCGGTTCGAGGCCTGTGTGACTTAGATTACTTTGTTGTAGGGGGAATCAGAAGCCTCCTTGGCCTTCCTTTTCTTACCTTTGGCGGGCTTTGAAGTCTCCGTCTTTCCAACAGGGGGCGGTCTCATCAGCATATTCTCGCCAAAGCCTGCACAAGGGCAATTACCAGAACATATCAACACTAAAAGTACGGGGAGAAACACAAGGCCAAGACATAGGTGGGAAGGAAAACATTACCATGGTTCTTGGTTACCTACCTATTCTTAGCCTGGTCGGTCCAAGATCGAGAAAGATATGGGAACTTGGTATCCAATCGCTCGATCCACCTCTGCAGGTTCGAGACCACTTCAAGATACCAAGCGACAACTGCAGAAACCAAAATGAGGTTATTTTTTCAGAAGAAAGGAAAAAAGATCATAAAACATGTCCAAAGAAAATAATGCATATGCCGTGTCCTCCAAATCTCCGGGAAAGGCATCCTCCCGACCAAAGAGACGTATGAGGTTTTAACCTTGACGAACCTACTCATCCATCTTCGATCTTTGTCCTCGTCGATGCTCGAGAAAAATAATTTTTGGATCGATGACGAAGCGTAATAAAGCCTCAATAGAACGAGGGATGTATATCCTAATCAAATGGTTAATAGTAAAGGTCTCGACCCCCAACCTTAAGCACCAAGATTATCCTCAAAATAGAGGGATAGATTTGACCGAGCATCACCTGGTATTTTTCACAAAAGTCGAGGATAAACGGATCTATCTCTGAGGGAGAGGATTCAGAAGGATCAGCCGGACCCAAAGTAAAGGGGTACGTATCCACATAGAGGAAACCGACTTTACAATATGTTATGTTGTCATCGGGACCAGGGATCTCCACCTCCACTGTCTCTCTCCATCGGCGATCTTCCTTCACCTTCATTATATTGGTTACGACACTAATATAGTGGGACACGTTCTCGCATTGGCTCGATGTAGAAGAGGTTTTATCGATGGTAAAGTCTTTCGACATGTCAAGATCGGGGGAAGTAAGTTGTCCCAGGGTGGGTATCACTTTTGTTTTCCACTTAGACGTCCAAGATGAAAAGGCGACTTCATCCCACCGAGGAATCATCTAGGAAGTTCTAGCCATTGAAATGATGAAATTCTCTCTAAAAAGCAAGAAAAAAGAATGCAAAAAGATATAGGTCTGGATTCGTGAATCTGAAGATGTTGGGAAAGTAAGGAATGGTTGGTATATTTATAGGAACCGTATGGGCAATGGAAGGGACGAACTAATAGCGGTTCAAGGACTCCTCGATAGTCGCGTTTGATGTCCCTTACACAGACTTTTTGATGTTGCATTTAATGCCCTGATATGCTGACGTCACGTCGATGATACCCTCGAAATAGAAACTCAAAATCGTTTATTATCACTTCATTCCAGGAAACGCGGGGACTATCTGTATATAGCAAAATTGGAGGGTCCAATTTCTCATTATTAAAGTGCTTCGGAAGGTCACCTCGAAGGCTTGAGGCCATGGTAGAGCATCCTCTCTCGAGGATCGTCGACACTCGACCTCATAGTAGAACTGCTCACGGTAATGGTAGAAATAGGAAGTTCCTGAGGCACACGCCTAGGGCTGACAGGGTTTGCTGGTCTACTCTGAATTCGAATCAGGGTGTCATCTAGTTGTCCCATCTCCCTATCGTTGTAATTAATGCATCTTGTACTTTGTTGGGATTCTCCTCCTATATAAATGGGATACTTGTCATTTTTGTAGCTCTCTGTTGCTCCAGCCGCTCCACACTAATACAAAAAGAACATTCTCTCTGCTCTCTAACATATTCTCTTGTTATTGTTGCTTTCATTTATTATCTTCATACTTGTTCATCATTTACTGCTTATCATTGGCCATAAAGAGCCTTCATTAATTTTATCATAACTCTTAGTCGCACCCCGATCGCCCCCGATAGCTCATTATCGGGCCACAAAACCGACCTCGAGGCACCCATATCGACAATTCGAGGCCTCGATTGTCTGCCTCTCGGTTTGATTATCGCCTTATATTTAGCTCTCATTTCGTCTCTAAACTTCATGCACATAGCATCATCTGCTTAACAACTAGCATAAAAATAGATCACGTATTTTTAGAGTCCCATCAACAAATTTAATTGTTATTACAATATTTTTAAGGTATACAGTTTGGTTTTGAGTTTTAACAATAAAAGCTCATCAAAATTACAATTATTCCCTAGACGTTGATAAAATTGAGGTCAAATTTACTATTAAAATTAATTTGTAACATCTACAGTGTGGGGGACAGAAGCAATACACGGATTTTTACAAATATTTCATACTCAGCGAGATGTGACTATCAGATCTCTTTAGGTAAAGCATGAAAACAAACAACCACACAAACTAACACGTACCACCGCCACAAGAAGAAGTTCGCGGTCTTAATAATGCTAAATGTCATTTTGATAGGTTGTTGACATCTTTACCACAAACAGCTCGGAACCGAAATAATAGTAAAATAAACAAAAAATACCGAAATAAACCAAAAAAAAAAAAATTTACCCAATTAAGCATTTCGCAGTATAAAACTGCGAATTGCACTAACGGTTTTATACTGCGAAATGTCATTTTTTAATTTTTTTTTTTTAAAAATGGCCATGTTTTAAAAAAGTGGCCTATTTCGCAGTATTGTACTGCGAAATAGGCTATTTCGCAATACAAAACTGCGAAATAGGCTGCAAATGGGCCCACTTTTTAATTAAAACTCATAATTCGTAGTTTTGTAGTGCGAATTTGATTCTCAAAATTTCCTTATTTATAGACGACTGAACTTCATCAAAACTCTATCAACGCAAATTATTTCGGTTTTTTTCTCTTCTCCTTATCAATCCATTTTTTATAATGTCTCAAGTTGCCAAAATGAGGGTTTCATTGTATTGGGGGGGTGAGGTTATTGTGGATAATAACTCAGTGAGGTATAGCTCTCCTCCACAGTGTCATGTTAAATTGCCGCTTAATATGCAGTACGATACTTTGGTATCGTTGTTACGTAAAAAAATGAGTGAGCGGAGGCGTTCGGTTAGCATTAAAGTAACTGGAAGATTTCCTTATTCAGTGACTCCGCATGGGTTTGCTTATTATTCTAAGTTTAACATTGACGATGATGAAAGTCTTAGAGATTTTTTGCGGGTTTCGGACGAATATAGAGAATACATTGTAATAAAATTATTAGAAATGTATGTGAAGGTTGAAGACCTTAGTAGTAATGAGGGAGTGCGTATAAGTGATAACCCACATTCATCGGATGGTTATTTTGGAGGAGCATTAGGCGGACATGTTGGAGATGGAAGAGGTTCTCTTGATTTGAATTTGTCACCACAGGCGAATGAGGAGCCAGAAAATAATGTTACTACTTCGTATAATCAACAAGACGACTGGTAAACTTAAATTTAGTGAAATCTTTTTCTTTATGTTTTATTTGTATTTGTATTTATAGTTCTAATTTTCATAGGGTGTATCGTCCGGAATTGAATTTGACAAATTATGACGACGTCCCTAGTTGGAATTTGTAAAAATCTGCAGTATTGGAGCACGGTGGTCCCTCTGGTAGTTATCAGCAACCTCAAGAAAGCCAGCATGAAACTTCAAGACAATACGAGATGTAAGTATAGTGATGTAGTGATATGTACATTTAAATTTCAAGACAATACGATTAGGATACTTAAATTTTTGTTGGTTATATGTAGTGAAAACGAGATTCTTGAAGCTCCTGGACTAACACAGTTGCCCGTACACGATGTTTTTACTCGTAACTTAGCAGATGCGCAGAGTCAGGAGGATGATAGTGATTACGATAACAATGCGGATGAGTCTGGTGATGAGACACCCTTCCGTGAGGAGGGTGACGATGTGGAGGGTGACGATGAGGAGGAGGAAGTGAATGTGGAGCCTGATTTGACTAGAGAGCATGTTCCTCCTCCCCCCCCCGGTTCGACGAAGAGTGTATGAATCCCACGTGCCTTTTCATGAGAGAAATATTCCATACCTGGATAATTTGCCTGCCATGCCTAATGTTGATGCATTGACAAGGGATGATGATGAATTACGATCGAAGATGTGGGATGAATCTAGACCAGCTGTTCTTACAAAGGGCATGTATTTCCCCGACAAAGCTCGCCTAGTTAGGGCTGTAAAAATCTATAGCATAAGGGAGTGTCGTGAGATGACGGTAAGTGAGTCAACTACGGATAGATACAAGGCTATATGGCGTAGGTGGTTCTTGGGCTATCATTGGATGCTTCGTGCTACAAAGAAAAAATCTGGTTTGTGGAAAGTTGGTAAATTTATTAGCGATCATAAATGTGAAATGGACACATTCAATGAGAACCACTTCAACCTGGATGTTGACTTGATTTCCCTTATCTTGGTTCCATTTTTGGAAGTGTCTATTAGATTTAAGATTAAATAGTGTATTACAGTTGTCCACAAGGTGTATGGTTGTACTATAAGTAAAAGAAAGGCATATCTCGGTCGCAAACGTGCCTTTGAACTAATTTATGGCGACTTGGGATAAGTCCTTTTCAAATCTTCCCAGGTACATGGCTGCACTGCAACAATTTAACCCCCGTACTATTGTTGAATGGAGGCGCGAGCGAAGTCCTGGCAGTCCGGAATTTATATTCAACTATCTATTTTGGTCATTTAAACCAGCAATAGATGGTTTTGTGCATTGTCGTCCTGTAATTTCCATAGACGGTACTCATGTATATGGAAAGTATGATATTAAGCTTTTGATTGCAGTTGCTATAGATGCCAATGGCCAAATATTTCCACTTGTTTTTGCCATTTGTGCGAACGAAAGTGAAGAGACGTGGACGCAATTCTTGAACCACTTGAAGCAACACGTTGTGAAACAGCGTTCAGGTAATTGTCTAATATCTGATCGGCATGGTGGTATTTTAAGTTATGTACGTCACTTGCTTGAATGGCAGGCACCGCATGCATACCACCGTTACTGTGTGAGGCACCTAAAGGCCAATTTTCAAAAGAGATTTCCTGACAAGGCGTTGCATGACTTAATGTGGATGGCTGCAACTGAGCACCAGCTATGTAAATTCAATAGGTGCATGGAAGCAATCCGGCAGTTGGAACCACGAGCCTATAGTTGGTTGATGCAACATGACACTCAAATGTGGACATTGCATGTTGATGGTGGCATACGATGGGGAGCCCTCACCACGAATGTGTCGGAGTCATTTAATGGCTTGTTGAAATCTGCCCGTGGACTGCCTGTCACTGCCATGGTCCGCATGACTTTCAAACAGAGGCAGAGAGATTTGTTGAAAGGCATGCAGCTGCATCGTCATTGTTGGATAGAGGTGTTGAATTTATGCCAATACCCATGGAAAGATTCGAAAAGTACAGGAAGCGAGCACAGTGGCATTCTTATCTTCAGTACGACAATGAACAAGGTGTTTTCGAAGTTAAGACAGGTAATCGTGGACACCGTGGGAATAATGTACATACGGTGAATGAAAGTAGAAGGTTATGTTCGTGTGGGAAATGGACCATCTACCACATGCCGTGCCCACATGCATTGAAGTGCTTTCAACAAGTTGGCTATGGGGCAACAAACTACATTGATAGGCACTACGGTGTTGCAGCATACGTAGACACGTATAGTGGGAAGTTGCATCCTTTAGGTGCCGAGCATTATTGGCCGACGGAACCTTTTAAGTTGGTATGTAACAAGGAGTACTTGCGCAAGTTGAGAGTACAAAAGAGAACACGTATACCAAACCAAATGGATGTTGGTGAGTCTGTTTATGCACGTAAATGTAGCATATGCTCCCAAACTAGACATGACCGTCGTAAATGTCCTTCAGGTGCAAGTTCGTCCAATGTACCCAACTATCAACCATAACATTAGTTCCTTATTTTTGTATTATTAGTTGTAATATATGTATGTAGTACCTTTTGCGCATTTGAAATAAAATTATTCTTCAAATTACGTATGTTGTTGTAATTTTCTTAATGTGATGTTGTGCACTTTTAAATAGTGTATAATAATACGAAAAGTGAAGTTATGAAAAGCATGTGAATTGTCATATCTATGTCATTTCGTCCATGTAATTCGTAGTTCAATACTACGAAATATAAATTTGTCCTTTTATTTGAAAAAACCTGAAAATTATGTGATTTTTAGTGTCCTAGTAATTCGTAGTTCAATACTACGAAATGTAATTCGTAGTTCAATACTACGAAATGAAATTCGTAGTTCAATACTACGAAATGTAATTCGTAGTTCAATACTACGAAATGTAATTCGTAGTTCAATACTACGGAATGTAAAGTTGTCACTTCTTACGAAAAAGCTGCATTTTTTTTGTAATTCGTAGTTTACAAAAAGTTGTCACTTCTTACGAAAAAGCTGCATTTTTTTGTAATTCGTAGTTTAATACTACGAAATGCAATTCGTAGTATTATATAACGATTTATGTTTATGTTTCCTATAAATACGGGGCTCATTACCGTCATTACATGTGCTTAAAATCTTACAAAACGCAAATATTTCTTGCGAACGTTTGATATTTTCAAAGTGTGTTACTGTGCAATATTTTAAATGGCTCAATATGGAACACCAGTGTGTTATTGTGGAAAAAAATGTGTGCAACAAACATGTTGGGAAGGTGATGATGTTGGACGCCACTACTGGATGTGCATGAACCAGATGGATTGCTACAAAAATCCGAATGAGCCAATGTGTGAGTTCAATGAATGGGTTGAGGAACAGTGTCTCCAAGCAAACTACAGAGAACGAATGCTTAATCTGCATAATATGTGGTTAGCGCAAGCAGAAAGCAGCTACAATAGCAATATAAGAAGGATAGAACTCAGGGACGAGGTGAGGGAAGAAAAAAATAAAAAACTAAGAGCAGAATGGAAATTGGTATCAGCTATGGGAGAAAACCAAAAAAATAAACAGGAAATTGCGGAGCTTAAGGCGAGAGTAAAAGAGTTAGAAGACGAACAAGAACAACTGCTAGAACAATTTAAGTGGCTAGAACGCAGAATAAATGGAAGCTCATAGACGAAACAATTTAAGTGGCTAGAACGTCTACTTGATTTTACTCTCGTTTAAGTGTCATTTTATTTTAACTGTAATAGTATGTTTGTGTTTGTATTGAACAATTTTAAGTTTTATGGGAATATTATGTTGTAAGTTTTATTGGAATATTATGTTTTAAGTTTTATTGGAATATTATGTTTGTGTTCTATTTAATATATAGATATTTGGCTCATTGTTCTATTTATTGCTTTAGTTATATTTGAATTGGAAGTGTTGTTTCTACTATTAATGCTATGTTTGTATTTATACATTAATGAAATCAAAAAATATTTATTTATTCACAATAAATGTTATTTACACAAGTGTATATACATAATGAAATCAATGAGTGCCGCATGCTTTGTGCCTCAAATTTGTTGCTGGCCTAAGCCGCATCCCCTGTCGGTCTGGCACACTATCTAGATCATCATCGTCAAGCCGCCTCTTTATGGGAGGATGTGCAGCGGCATCTACAGCACAACTTGCAGGGTTGGAGGAATAGGCCGTTGGGCCGGCACCAACCTATAAAAAATAAGTAATGTTAGATAAAATAAGAGAGGTATTTAAATTATTATGGTTAACAAATTATTTCTCTCACAATGGTCTCGTCGAGGTCCTGCGTATATTCATCGATGGTCAGCTCATCATCGCATGTAGTATGGTCAAACATGGTCTGAGATGAAGACTGCATAAAAATAGATGTAATGAATTTATTGCATCGAAAGTAAAAATAATGTAGAATTGAAAAACATAAGTAATACAAACATACCGCATCAAATGCAGGGGACGATGGATAACTCAACCTACGACCGCCATCCACGTCACGGGTCGGCCGATGCTCAGCTGCAGTAGATGTGCCAGCGAAGTACTCATGTACATCCCCGTCAAAGGTACCCATAATCTACAATGGTCCGGATGGGGTCATCTGTGTCGCTGGCAATGACAACCGAAGGTCGTATGAGGGCATACTGCTGCCAGGGTCGTATGAGGGCATGCTGCTGGAAGGGTCAGCTGGATGGGTCATAAAACCCCGCTGCATGCTGCTGGAAGGGTCAACTGGATAGGTCATAAAACCCCGCTGCATGCTGCTGGAAGGGTCAGCTGGATGGGTCATAAAACCCCGTTGCATGCTGCTGGAAGGGTCAGCTGGATGAGGCACATAACCCTCCTGCTCATCTCCAAACCCCCCAGCTCCAAACCCTGCAGGTGGGTCGACCGGCTCCTCAACACCCCCTCGCCGTGCACGTCGTCGTCGTCCCTTGCGAGCCCTAGCCCCTGCACGGGGGACTGGCCTACCCCTCCGGTACGCGTCTGGATCCATATAATCGAGCTCATCATCTAACCTATTGCCCTCCCTCGCCTCTTCCAGTCCCAAACGACACATCTGGGCAACCGCCTGTCCATACTCAACCAGTCTAGGGTTGTCTTCACACTGCTGGATATCTATACTAGACTGGTAGACCCGGTGAAACCAACTAACCTGTGAAATAAGTCAATTAGTAAATAAATTACTCTATGCCATAATTATATGATATTAATAAGTCAAAAAAACATACCAGTGACTCGTGTCGTCCGGCATACGGTCTGTACCGGCCGTCAAGCATATGGATGGGGTTCCCGACATGCCTCCGGGTGTGACGTCTGTACCAGGCCTCATAAATCGCAATAGTAGCCTCCTGGTACGGTGTCGGCGGTGGCGGGATGCGCTGAGCTCGCTCCTCCCAATGAACTACCTGGTCACGCAGCCACGCTACATAATCCCGGCTCATGTTGTGACGGTCGTCACGCTGATAATGAGTAGGGTCCCAGGAGGGATCACTCGGTACCGGCTGATGACGACCAAACTGACGAAGCACACGCTCCGTCGCATGATACTCAACAACTTCCCAGAATATCAATGGGACGGAGCTGCTCCATATGAGCCGGTCTGCCGAGCAAATAGCAGGTAGGTGCGCAAGTAGCTCATCAGTGTACGGCATCCAGATGAACTACAACGAATAACAATAAATTAGTATGCAAGGTACAACTACATTCAAAACAATCAACTTTATGTAGATGTTTACCTGTCCAGTATGCAACATATCCAACTGGTCCCTAATAAGGGGGAGATTGTGGTGCACATCCACTCCTCGGTAATTCCCCCGCCGGAGAATCCATCTCACAGCTAGCGGGAGGGGCGGATAGTCCTGTGCCGGCAGAGGTGGCTGTAGTGGCATGATACGCTGCCACGCCCAAACCTAAGAAAAAATGTTGATGTAAATTATGAGTCATTTCACAATATATAATTTGTGCTTAATTAATTTTGAAAGTATTTTGCACCTGAAGGAGTGGCAAAAAACCACCAATATCAGTAGCTGAACTGATCCTAGCCCGGCACATGCTCCGATAGAGATACGCCAGAACAGCAGCTGCCCAACTGTAATGATGCACCTGCTCCATATCCTCCAGAGAGTGGAGAAACCGCATCGATATCTTGTTCCCCGACGTGTTGGGAAACAAGACACACCCAAATAGCATGAGTAATGCCATCCGAGTGAAACGGATAATCCACAGCTCCTCTGTCTCCTGCGTGAACTGTGGATGCAACTCCGCCATGAACGCTCTAATGACTGATAGCTGGAGACCACAACCACCAACGTTGCCCTCCGGGTGCAAACCTGTCATCCGTCCCATCACATCCGCCAGCTGTGCGCGGGTCATCCGTCTCCACTCCTGGGGCAGTGTCAATGCGGCCATTCCATCAGCATGCAACCCATATAAAACCTGAACATCCTAAAGCGTGGTGGTGGCCTCGCCAATGGGCATATGAAAAGTGTGCGTCTCCGGTCGCTACCGCTCTATCAACGTCGTGATCAAAGACCTATCGAGCTGCAGCTACCCAATCTCAAAAATCCTGTAGAAGTCCGTATCACGTAGGCGATGGACTATGCGGGAATGGAAAAATCTCTCCCTCAAATAGTCACATAAGTCATCTGATCTCCTGGCGCTGAGAGTCTGATCTACTAGCTGTCCCTTTCCATACGTAGGCGGTCCTATGGTCACACTGTAACGTCCAGGGTGTGCAGGTTGACGAGATGCCATGTCGTGTACTATAAATAAGAAAAATTAATTATTGCATAGATGAAGACACACATAATAATGATTAATTATTCTAAATCTCACTTTTAATATTTTCATAATTTTGTTAACTTAATTAATTAAATTACTTATAATTTAATATAACGGTTGTTTAAAGGTTCCAGGGCTTGATTTTTGAGGCCGGGACCACATAATAATGATTAATTATTCTAAATCTCAATTTTAATATTTTCATAATTTTGTTAACTTAATTAATTAAATTACGTTTAATTTAATATAACGGTTGTTTAAAGGTTCCAGGCTTGATTTTTGAGGCCGGACCACATAATAATGATTAATTATTCTAAATCTCACTTTTAATATTTTCATAATTTTGTTAACTTAATTAATTAAATTATGTGTAATTTAATATAACGGTTGTTTAAAGGTTCCAGGCTTGATTTTTGAGGCCGGGACCACATAATAATGATTAATTATTCTAAATCTCAATTTTAATATTTTCATAATTTTGTTAACTTAATTAATTAAATTACGTTTAATTTAATATAACGGTTGTTTAAAGGTTCCAGACTTGATTTTTGAGGCCCGGGACCACATAATAATGATTAATTATTCTAAATCTCAATTTTAATATTTTCATAATTTTGTTAACTTAATTAATTAAATTACGTTTAATTTAATATAATGGTTGTTTAAAGGTTCCAAGCTTGATTTGTTAGAGGCCCGGGACCACATAATAATGATTAATTATTCTAAATCTCACTTTTAATATTTTCATAATTTTGTTAACTTAATTAATTAAATTACGTGTAATTTAATATAACGGTTGTTTAAAGGTTCCAGGCTTGATTTTTGAGGCCCGGGACCACATAATAATGATTAATTATTCTAAATCTCAATTTTAATATTTTCATAATTTTGTTAACTTAATTAATTAAATTACGTTTAATTTAATATAACGGTTGTTTAAAGGTTCCAGGCTTGATTTTTGAGGCCCGGGACCACATAATAATGATTAATTATTCTAAATCTCACTTTTAATATTTTCATAATTTTGTTAACTTAATTAATTAAATTACGTGTAATTTAATATAACGGTTGTTTAAAGGTTCCAGGCTTGATTTTTGAGGCCCGGGACTACATAATAATGATTAATTATTCTAAATCTCAATTTTAATATTTTCATAATTTTGTTAACTTAATTAATTAAATTACGTTTAATTTAATATAACGGTTGTTTAAAGGTTCCATGCTTGATTTTTGAGGCCCGATACCACATAATAATGATTAATTATTCTAAATCTCAATTTTAATATTTTCATAATTTTGTTAACTTAATTAATTAAATTACGTTTAATTTAATATAATGGTTGTTTAAAGGTTCCAGGCTTGATTTTTTAGGCCCGGGACCACATAATAATGATTAATTATTCTAAATCTCAATTTTAATATTTTCATACTAAAAGACTACGCTAAAATTTAATAAGGCTCTACGCTACAAGGCTCTACGCTAATAGGCTCTACGCTAACATGATATACAATAACATATTAAAGTAATACTAAAACAATAAATATACCAACATTAACATATTTTCTAATAATTTATAAAATAAAATTAATTCAAATACCTCAAATTAAAGTTGTAAAACTGAAATTTTGTTACCGAATTCGTGTCCAACAGTATCTTCGTGTGGGCCCCACTTGTGTTGCACTTGAAGGGGACGGGTGGGACTTCGAAATCAAAATTTTGGCAAAAAATTAGAGAGAATTTGAGGGGTGGCCGACAAGAAATTTGGGAGAGATTGTTTAAGATTGAGAGTGGTGTAGAGGAGAAGAAGAGTGTAGATATAACAAGGGGCATTTCGCAGTACAATACTGCGAAATGCCTTATGTTTAAAAAAAAAATTTATTATTCTTTTACACTAACGCCTATTTTTCAAAAAAAAAAAAATTTTAATACATTTCGCAGTATAAAACTGCGAAATGTACAAACGGACGTTTGTACATTTCGCAGTTTTATACTGCGAAATGTGTAATTTCGTAATTTTTTTTTTTTTGGTTTATTTTGGTATTTTTTGTTTTATTCAATATTATTTCGGTTCCGAGGCCTTACCACAAATATGCCACATTTTATCTACAATTTTGAACTACACTTGAGAACTCCAATATACTCCAATTTAAATAGGAGTATTTGTTATTGTAACTTTGTAAAATACAGTTGGATGAAACCTGGAAGTTTTAGCCCTCAGGTACCGGAATATTCTTTTTGGATTTTTACACAAATAGCCAACCATTTAGTTTAAGCGATGAGTGGGCGGCTATTATGAAAAAAATTATTTTGTGCCTCACACAATTGACATTAGTTGTGTGTGGCTTTTTTTTTTTTTTTTTGTCTCACTATGTGAAGTTCCAGAATTTTGTGGACTCAAATGTGTAATATATGAGTCCACAAATATGTAAGATAAAAAGAGGTCTCACATAATTAGTGGGAGATACAAATAAAATCACTCGTCTATTATTTAGGATAATTATATTCTTCTGTTCTTTTTCCATTTCTAATTAAACTAAATTGTTTCGAGTCTTCACAAAGTAATGCTTACTGTTTTAATAGCTATTTACACATGAAAAAGTGAATACATGTGCCTTGAATGTTCTTTTCAAGCACTACTTAACATTTCATTATCAACTTTAATATTACTATTAACATAAAATCAAACAAAATCTTTCAGTTCGAAACAGCACAAGGGAAAACATACGTAATGACCCCTGTTTTATGTAACAAAAGCCACGAAATTCGCCCAAAAGCAAAATTAAGTGTGTGAAATTATATACTACTGTAAATATACTGGGGTAGTGTGAACATTAATAAGATTATTTATTTCTGGTAGTAAAGGCGATGGATATAGTGATATGCAAAAAGGCGTGATCCTTTTCATTTTCCATTTTCTACCTAATTAAGCAAGCAACAAACTGGAGTCCTTCTCATAGAGTTTTCGATATTCGTCTAATTACAGTACTAATATTATGGACCTGATTTTAATTAATTATGAAAATCTTCCTCTTCATTGTCACAATCTGAAGTCATATTTCCTTTCATTCATTAGAGTCTCTGTATCCACCGTCCACCATATATGTAGCAACCTTTTCAGAAACAGGAAGTACCTTCTCTTGTTATAATCAGTAGCCAATACAAGTAGCTCAATAGAGGTTTAATAGTTACTCATATGTCCACAATTACTAAGCCATTGAAAGAAAATATCAGCCTAGATCTTAGTCTAAGGGTGAGATTTCAAAAAAAGGAAAGACATTAAAAGTGATTTGAGTACATACTATAGCGAAAGGAGTTGCAGCGTTTAGAGTATTAAGTGGAAAAGTTTTAGTTTTTTTTTTTTTTTAACTTTTAGTCCGAAACAGAAACTAATTATATTTAGTAGTGAAAAAAAATATAATTTTATTCATGGTCATTGAACTTTTGTTTTTGTTACCAAAAGTCACATTTTTTTTTATTGTGACCTAAAAATCATTCAAGTTTGTGTTCATTACACAAAAGTCACTTTTCTTTCTTTTGTTATACAAAATTTATTTTACTTTGCTTTTATTATCACAAAAGTCACATTTTTACTTGAAAAATCTATTATGTCCTTGATGTGAGCACGTGATTTTTGCCTCACACGATTTACTCTTAAAAATTTTTAAAATAAAACACTTCTGTGTTGTTTGCTATTTTTGTGGATTTTGTGTTACTTTTCTCTTATTGTTTGCGTTTGCGCATCCGTGTTTAAATAAATAAAAAAAATATATACAAAATATACTGCATTTGTATATGGAATTCAAGTTTGCGATTAAGAGTAATTAAATTTGTTTTACGAAAATAAAAAAATAACAAAAATATGTATCTTTTGCATTTTTTGCCATTTAGTGTCCAATTGTGTGATTTTATTTTTTTGGTGCTTTGATTGTGTGTGCGATAGTTATTATTAAGAATTAATTTGTATTTGTAAAGATAATTTTTGGTTTTTAATTTAATCTAGTATTTTGATTCTTAAATTAGGAATTAATTTGCAAGAGAAAAGAGAGAAAGAATTGGAAAGAAAAAAAAAGAGAAAATGGACTGGGCTAGTCCAAAGCCGGCCAATACCAGGCCCAAGGAACCCAAGCCCAAAAGAAAACCAACTCGTTAATCCCCTTACCCGCCCGTTTGGTCCAAGGTTAATCACAGCCGTTGGATCCTTGTGATCCAACGGTCCTAATTTAACTACTAATTTAATCCAACCAAAATACCCCAATACCCAAAAACCGCCCCATTATATCATTTTCCCCCTCCCCATCGTCTCTGAGAGAAGACCCCAAACGCCCCAAGAACCCTAGCCGCCGCCGGGCTACCCCCACGCCCAAAACCCGGCGGCACGGCGTCGCCGGCCACCAAAACTAACACCATTTGAACCGCCCTAACTCCCTCTCTCCAAAGCCACACTCCATTAACCTCGAATCACCCTGGGCCGTTTCGAATCTTCGTTCAAAGATTCGAGCAAAGTACGAATCCACTCCAATCGAGTCCGAACTCACCCCGAACATTCCCCTGACCTCCCTAATCATCAAACCCCCGTTAGTTTGATTCGAATCTGGCCGGAAGTCGTCGAGCCCCAAAACCAAAGTTCAAGAACCCTAGATTTGAATTAGGGATTTTTCGTTTAAATTCAAAGGAGAATTGGGGTCTAATAGACCTTAATTGGATTGTTTTCATTTGAAAACATTTCAATTAAGGTCCTTTCGACCTCGAATGAACGAGACCCAAGTCGGCCGAGTCTCCGTTTCTTTTGTTTCAAGGTATTTCTTTGAGTTTCTTCTCTATTTTTGTTTAATTATACTCATTCGCTTTAGTGGTTTTTCGTTTGTTATTGATTTTGTTGTGATTTCATCAATTCTCTGTTTTTCTTCATCTCTTGGGACCGTTTTATTTGGTCGATTTGTTGTTTCTGATTGATTGCTATGAATGATGTCGCTATAAAATAAGAACTCGATTCGATACTTCGTCGAATAGCCAATTCTTCATTTTGGATTGTTCTAGCCGAGAATTTGCTTGACTCACTGTTTTTTTTGAGATTGATTATCGTAATTGATTGATTGTTGTTTGTTGATAAGTGTGTATATTCGAGTCGATTATTGAAGTCGAATAACATTCTTGCTTCTTTCATTTTTTCTTTCTTCTTTTCTCTCGGCTTAAGTGTTACAAATTGTGAATTTGTTTGTCGGCTTTATGTTATCGATTATACAAGTTGTAATCGACTGTTTGAATGTCGTCGATTAGAGTCGTAGGTTCGTTTGTTAGAACATTAGAGCACAAGTCCGGCATTGGCCGAGATTTCCCGATTCACTGTTCCTGTGATTGTTTGAATGTCAATCGCACATATTGTGATTCGACTCAACGAATGTTGTTGTTTAAATTCACGGAATTATTGTTTGAGGATCCCGGGCAGATTGGTTCATGTTGTTTTGAATTGAACTATTCTTTTTTTTTGCTTGATTCTGTTGATTGATTCTGTTAGTTTATTGAATTGGATATAGCTGTGTTGGATTTTTAACTTAAAATCTGAAAGCCAACAGATAGTTTGTCTAAGAGGTGTAGTGCACATGGGAACTATGTCACATGTTTTGAACAGAAAAAACAGGCTTGCCAATACACCTTTTCATTTTAAAAATAGGACTGGACAGAGAGTTGTCATGATAGTTCTTAGTGTATTAAGCCCTTGTGGATGCTCTTTAGAGCTGGAAAATCAAAGGCACATGGGAGGATGATTTAGAGGTTCAAAGAGAGGCATGTGCAAGGAATATTTGACAGGTTTTGAGGATTGTTTTCTTTGCCTATAAAAGAAAGAGGCACTGGAAAACAGAGAGACAGAGAACACAGACATACTCTCTGGAAGACAGAGAGCACACGTTTGAGAGAAAAAACACACACAAACAGTGATATACCTTTCTGATACATACACTCACACTCACATAGATACAATCACTGGAAAAACAAAGAGGGACAGAGAGAAATACACATTCTGAAAAACAGAAAAGTAAGGAAGAAAAGCATTGGTTTGGGTTTTAAAATCTCAGTTCTGAAAGTTTGAGAAAACAGTGAGTTTTAGAGTCTATACGATCAGTTTTAAGGTTCCTTCTAGCCATTATCTGGGAGTTTTGTTTGAAAGGATTAGATTGAAAGATTTCAAATTGTTTGAAGGTTTCTTTTAAGGCTGCTGGCTTCAATCTTGTTTGATATCCTGTTTGGCTAGGATTTCTTTGGTTGCAAACTATTGGTTTTCTCTGTTGGTGTAAAATTCTGGAAATCTCATTTTGTTACTGGGCTATACATTTGGCGGATTTAAATTATTCTTAGTTGCTGTTGGTTTCTGTTGCGGTTTGTTCTGTTGGAGCTGCCTACTGATATTTCTCTTCCATTTTCCTGCTTGAAATTCCAGGTACACAATTTCGATTTCATTGTTGGTGTAGACTTGAAATTAAGCTGGAAATGAGAATGCCTGTTGGTTTTACGCTTTGGATCACTACCTGTCAACTTCAAAATTAAATTAGATCTTCTACATGTGTGTTCATTAGTTTTGTAAAGCATATTTGTATAACTAGAATCGCTGCATGTTTCAATTTGAATCATGAGTTGTGAAATCGAGCCAACCTCTTAGTTAGAATGAAAATATTTTTTTTTATTTTGATATTATGTTTGAATCACTGTCACGAGTTTGTAGTAACTAAAATTTTAAATAGAGTTTGAGTTAGCTTCATAATAAGTATGCTTTACAAGTTTGTAGTAACAATGGTTTGTAGTTAAAACTTTAGTGTTAGGACAAAATTTTATTCCCTTTCCGAACAAGTTTGTAGTTACAGTGGTTGGCTTCAAAAAATAAAACCTTAGAGTTAGCTTTGCAATTCGTTAGTTAGTATCAATTGTCCTAATTTTACAAGTCACGCGCAAACGAATTCTCGATCTAGTTCGGTAATAGAGTTCAAGATGTATTAAAATCAGGATGTATATACTCATGTCTCGTTAAGAGCTTTTATTTGAACCAAATTCAATCCCGTTAAGAGCTTTTATTTGACCCTAAGTCAACAAGTCATGGAATAAGATATCATTTTGTACATGTTTAAATTAGAAACGACAAAACTATGCATCTTTAGATAAATTGAATTTTTGTTTAGTCTAGAAATCTTTTTTTTAATCGATATAGTTTCAAAGTAATCTGGATATTTTTTTTATTATTATTATTTACCTATCTGTCAAAGTCCGAGTCCATATTGTAATTAGTCTTTCTTTTGGTATGGTTTCAAATTAATAGAGCGATTTAAAGTTTAATCAGAGCATATAATTTATAAGCATGTATAAAATCAGGAATTTTTAGCCATTTATAATAATTAAAGCGACCGTGCTAGAACCACGGGATCCGGGGGTGCCTAACACCTTCCCTCGGGTCAACAGAATTCCTTACTTAGAATTTCTGGTTCGCAGACTTCATTTGGAAAGTCGAAAATTTCCTCGATTCGGGATTTAAATAAATCGGTGACTTGGGACACCTTAATTTATTCCAAGTGGCGACTCTGAAATAAGTAAAATAATCCCGTTTCGAATATTGTCACTTAAATTGGAAAAACTCCCTCGCGCTCCTACCCCCGGGTAGCGGGCGCGCCAAAAGGAGGTGTGACAGCTCTGGCGACTCTGCTGGGGACACAAACCCAGAACTACTGGTTCGGGGTTTAAGAATTCGAGCTTTGAATAATTATTTTATTTGGCTTATTTATTATCTGATTTTATTACATGTTTATATTTTATATGCTAAATGTTGTTTTACCGCTTTGATATTTTGTGAACTGTATATAAATTGTGCCGATACCCATTTTTTTTTCTTTTGAGTCTTTTGAAATACAATACCGGGCATTTGCTGGACATAGCCCGTTTTTCTCAAGATAGCTGTGGTGCTTGGCACCCGGTGAAGGATTTTGTAGTCACACATGTTTAGGCGAAGAGTTTTGTCAATTAAGCCGGAAAGCCATGCTACCGGTGCACTGACACTCTTCGGCTCGAGTTGTCCGCTCGAGTTAAAGCCAGTCTAGACACTTTTCCAACGGGATGATGACTTAGAATAACAAGACCTTATGCCGGATCCCCGATAGGAACGTTTATTTGCATCATGTGCATATTTGACTTAGGAGGCTCAACACAGGGGTTGGGCCTGTCTAGGACAGGTGTACCTGAAATAAAAAGACCAACTTGTTGCATCTTTTGTGTGCATTTATTTGTTTCGATCTTACATGCCGACCGGTTTGTTAAAAAGAGGAAGAAATGGAAAACGTCAGGGTATATAGTTAAAATAATTTTTAGTTCTTTAAAAAATAAATTCTGGAAAAATGCTCAATTAAAAAAAAAAAAAAAAATTCCAAACTAAATTTTCTTAATTTTTATGAAAATAGTTAGTTCTTTGAAAATAATTTCTGAAAAATGCAAAAAATTCCAAACTAAATTTTCTTAATTTTATGAAAATAGTTAATTCTTTGAAAATAAATTCTGAAAAAATGCAAAAATTTCAAATAAATTTTCTTAATTTTACGAAAATAGCTAGTTCTTTAAATATTCTGAAAAAGAAAATGCAAAAAAAAAAAAAAAAATTCCAAATAAATTCTCTTAATTTTGCGAAAATAGTTAGTTCTTTAAAAAATAAATTCTGAAAAATGCAAAAAAAAAAAAATTCCAAATAAATTTTCTTAATTTTACAAAAAAAAAATAGTTTAGTTTCTTTGAAAATAAATTTCCAAATAAATTTTCTTAGTTCCTTTGAAAATAATTTGTTTTAGAAATACTGTTTAAAAATAGTTCGTTTTCTTTTCTTAAAATGGTTTAGTTCTTTTATTTTCGAACTACGCAAGTTTGATTCTCACCAAAAATGAGATACGTAGGCAACCCATATCGGGCTCAACTAATACTGATTTTTTTTTAAAAAAAAAAAAAAAAAAAAAAAAAAAAAAAAAAAATAATATTAGAATTAGGATTTTTGTTCTTAGTCGAGAGTTAGGAAATTTTGCAAAAATAGCCAAACGCCTCAAAAGGGGCGCTGGAGGACTAATTTTGCAAAACGGAATATAGACATCACACTGGTATCCTGTTATACAGCCTTCAAATCTTCTTCAAGTGTTGAAAGGCCGTATTAACAAGATTCGTTTTTTTATATAATAAAAGGAAATTTTTGAAAAAAAAAAATTTAAGTTCATTTTTTATCTTTTCTAGGATCAGCATGACTTCCTCGCAACGAATCGGCCAGAAAAGGGTGAGAGACGAAATGCCACCTATGTTCATGGTCCAGGACAAAACCCCGGATCGGCTCCGTAAATGGTGGACTAGTTTTTCAGCTTGGGAAAGAAATCAAGTTCACAAGCACCTCAAATTTCTTCCGGACATCATGATGATAAAACCGGATAAAAATGTGATCAGAGCTTTAGTGAGTTTTTGGGACTCAACAAGCAATGTGTTCAAATTTCGGGATTGTGAAATGACACCCACTTTGGAAGAATTGGGCGGACTCACAGGGCTCGGAAGAGATTTGCACAAGATGAGACCTGCAGCTCCTAGGCAGATGAGTGTGAATAACTTCTTGAAAAAGCTATGTCTCCGGCGGGTTCCCCTCGGTTGTCCGGAGAACGGTTGGGTGCCACTAGATTATCTCTACGACAGATTTGGTGATAAGGAAGGGTTTGGGAAATTCTCAAACGTCGAATTTGTTAACCAGCTAAATTATGACGCCTGGGGAGATTTAAGAATCTATGCTTTCATGATCGCTTTTTGGGAACCATGGTTTTTCCCGAACGTGGTGGACGCATCAGAATCCGTTTAGCTGCGGTGGTCTCATATCTACGGAGTAACGAGGAACACACTGTTCTTCCGATGATACTAGGAGACATCTTCCGGGCCTTAACTCGGTGCCAAGAAGGACAAGACTATTTTGAGGGTTGCAATATTTTATTACAAATGTGGTTTATAGAGAATCTCTACCATCACCCAATTGTGATAAACTTCAAAGCAGATTGGCTGAATTATATTCGCTGTCATACAAACAGAGCCGCTCGTTGTAACCTTCCAGAAGACTTGAGGACTTGGCAAGAACTCCTCAACTCTTTGAGAGCCGATCAACTTACCTGGAATTATTATTGGTTCCCTTCCGCCAAAATCATGCATATGTCGACATACCGCCCGTTCTACATATTAATGGGTTTCAGGGGTTTCCAACCATATGCCCCGCTACGTGTCATGCGGCAGTTAGGAAGAGAATAGAAAAGGGCCCCAATTGAGGATATGCGATCATTTGTATGGGAATTTGTGACGAAAGAGACCCCGAGGGAGACTTATGCACAGAAGGTGTGGTTCGGTAGTCGACTCTCCGACATCAACGAAATGGTTGCCGATCGGGAACGGGGAGAAGTGAGTCTCGCTTATCTTGAATGGTTCCACAACCAACCAATACCAGAGCAAAGGTCAGAAAGGTCAGTGAAGTATGCCGTCGATTGGGAGAGAGAAATAGAAGCCAGAGTTAGGGAGGTTGAGCATGAGACAGCACAAAATTTCCAATCTTGCATCAACACTTTAAAAGAAGACAAAGGAATCCTGGAAGCGGCCATGGACATACAACAGGCTGACTTCGATCGGGAAAGGGCCGGTTGGGAGCGAGAAAGAGAAGCACTCCAAACTCAAATTCAAGAAATGCAATTGGCCGCAGAAAGGTCAAGGAGGAGTCGGAGTGATCAGATGCTGATAAACGATTTGGAAAGGAAAGCCTTTGAACACCAAGAAGACTTGGAGAAGGCAAAAGCGGCTTTGGTTGCGGTCCGAACAAAATGGAAGAGAGCGGCCCACCAAGAAGCACTCCGTCTACAACAAGTAGAGAAAGACTATGATGCGATCATCGTTGATTTGAGAAAAGCCAATGCCACTCTTAAAGAGCGAACTCTCAGGCAAGTCCAGGATGCTAAAGCAGATAGAGACCGTTGTCACAACTTGATGGCACGGATGGAAAGACAAATAGATAGGCTCTTGGACCATGTCTCCGGCAACTCTCAAGTATTAGGGGCAAAGAACAGGCACATAGGGCAGTTGCTCAGAGAAAAGGACATAATCAGAACCAGGATCAATGAGATCGGGCACTACATTACTATGAGGTGTTTGAACTGCGAACGAGTACCTCGGCCCGCCCTCTTTTCTTCAATCATGGAATGTGTCCACCAAGTCATGGCAGAATTGGAAAGTATACAGAAAGATCTCACCCCAAGAACTGCAGCAAGGCCAAACAACGCCCCCCGGGCGCAAAGATTCGAGGCTTTGGAACATGCTTAGGAGAGTCTTTTGTTTTAGAGTCCGTTTGTCCTTTTACAAGTTTTTCTCCATTGTTGTATTTTGCAAGTGTTTCAAGTTTTAAGTTTGTTGAAATAAAATTCATGAACACTTCATCTTATGTCTATTGTTTCCGAACTACGCCCGGTCTGATTCATGCGGGGACATGATACGTAGGCAATCCACATAAGATTCGACCATCACTAATAAATAAATAAATTAAAATAAAAATAAAAATAAAAAAAATAAAAAAATAAATAAAAAAGGGGGGGGAAGGAGTTAAGAGAAAAAGAAGATCGATACAAACCGGAATGACGCATCGCAAACGAATACATGTAGCAACATTGTCACCTGTATAAGTGCATCACACCCAACGTGAGATTACTTATTTGTTATGTTGTTTCAGACTAACCGTTTGTTTGCTGAAATCCAGGTTTTAGTAAAAGTGGTTGACTTTGCGGTAATCCGGCACCACATTCGTACTTCACAAGGTCCAAAGGAAAAGTTCGGCAGCCTGAAAGTACTCATTCCTATTTTACTAGATCAAAAAGGGTGCCGACATGTCTTCAGAAATGCCTTTAGCAACCATTCCCGTTTCAGAGGAAAGCTCATTGACAACCATCCCGGCTACTGAGTCGGCAGCTTTGGAAGAGAATAGAATACTGCGTTGCCGCATGCTCGAGATGTTGGACGATTGGAACAACGGGAAAGAGCCCCGAGTCTGATCCCTGGGTTCCCTGAAATTCTTCTCAGGTCAAGCGGAATTTCAAATACCCCCATCAATTATCCGCCTACTCTATTCGGGTATTCTAACGCTACAAACCTCTCTGAATCACCCTCCACATCCCATCCTCGGGTAGCACCACATGATACATCTGCAAGAACGTCCGTTGAATTGCCAGTTCCAATCACAATGCACCCCACCGCACATGCTCCTTTCTTCGACTCCTCATCCTTTACATTCCCAGCACCACCGCTCACACGGGACCATACCCAGGTTGCAGCCAATACATATTCTCAGCCACCTCGATATGAGTTCCTACCGAGCCAAAATCCAAAGACCCCGAGCAGGATGAGATGGCAAAAAGAATGAGGAGTTTGGAACAAAGCTTTAAGAACATGCAAGGTCTGAGTGGACAGAAGAGTGTATCTTACGCCGATCTGTGCATGTTCCCGCACGTCCATTTGCCATCGGGTTTTAAGACACCAAAGTTCGAAAAGTACGACGGACATGGCGACCCCATTGCTCATTTGAAGAAATACTGCAATCAATTGAGGGGTGCCGGCGGCAGAGAAGAATTGTTGATGGCGTACTTCGGAGAAAGTTTGGTCGGAATAGCATCCGAATGGTATATGGATCAAGACATATCTCGATGGCACATCTGGGATGATCTGGCCAGAGATTTTGTAAAACAATTCCAATACAACATCGATATTGCGCCGGACGGGAATTCTCTATCGAACTTAAAAAAGAAGCCCTCAGAAAGCTTCAGAGAATATGCCATCAAGTGGCGAGAGCAAGCGTCCAGGGTGAAACCCCCATGGACGAAATTGAAATGGTCACGACTTTTCTCCAAGCTCAAGAGCCCGATTACTTTCAAAATATGATGTCGACAATGGGAAAACCTTTCGCCGAAGCTATCAAGATCGGAGAAATGGTAGAAAATGGCTTGAAAACAGGGCGAATTTTGAGCCAAGCGGCCATTCGGGCAACTTCCCAAGCCATTCAAGGCGGGTCTGGAGGGATGCCCCGAAGCAAGAAGAAAGAAGAATCTGCTATGGCGGCGGTAGAAGACAGGAGATATCGAACCTCAAGGCAGGTATTCTCCGACAGGGCCCCCCAACATTATTATCCACATCACGGCATGGCTTATGCTCCTCCGCCTCCACCCTATGCGGTCATGAACATTCAACCTCAGGCACGGCCACAGCCACCAGCCAACAGGAATCCACCTCCATTCCAGAGAAACCAACCTCCTTACCCAAACCAGTATAATCCACGGCCAAATAACGCTCGCCACCGTGAGCAACCCAAAACGAGCTTTACACCAATTGGGGAGCCGTATTCCACTCTTTTCCCAAAACTCGGGCAAGAAAACCTATTGCAGCCTGTTCCGCAGAACAGGCAGAATCCAGACTCTCCTGCCTACCAGAGGGGGATATACTGTGCATATCATTCAGGTGTTGAAGGACACAGTACTGACAATTGTTGGACGTTAAAGAAGGCAATGCAAGAATTGATCAATCAAGGGAGGATCGTCTTCGCAGATGAAGACATCCCAAATGTGACAAACAACCCATTACCAGCCCCACAACAACGGACCGGTGATTGGGATGATTTGTGACGACAAAGAATTTGACCCAGCTTTGAAAGCGATAATCGCCATCGCCAACATAGAGAAGCGTCCTGAGGCTACCCCGAAACAAGAGAAAATGGGGAAAAAGGTTGAAGCTCTTGAAACCAAATCCGAAAAGACGATTGAATTGAAAGCATCGTCTCGGAAGGGCGGAGTCCTTTACCTCCCACGAGGTAGAGTGGAAAAACCATTGTCCATAGGTGCCCCCAAGAAGTTCCATTTAAAGAGAGAAACATCAATGTATGTACCAAAGGGAACTTATGTGGCCCGAAAACCGGATGAACCTGTGGTTATTGCACGCGTGCAACAAAAACCAATGACAGATCCATCCGCAGTACCCTGGAGCTACCAACGAACACTTGTTATGCGCAAAGGGAAAGAGATCGTGGGAAATTCATCTGAGAGTGTCTTAGGACAGAAGTACTTAAACACACAGGAGGTAAATAACGCCACACAAAGGCGTTTCCCATCGAAGAAACCTGTAAGTGCTGAAGAGGCCGAGGTCTTTTTTCAAAAGATGCAAATGCCTGATTATGAGGTGATAGACCAATTGCGTAAATGCCCGGAGCAGGTGTCGATGTTGTCCCTTCTAATGAAGTCTACTGAACATCAAAAGGTTTTGCTAAAAGCCTTGAATGAGGCATACGTGCCTATTGAGACTTCATCCGAACAACTTGAAAGAATGACGGAAAGATTCTTCGCGATCAATCAGATTTCCTTCAGTAAAGCTGATTTGCCTTTGGAGGGTGCCGCCCACAACAAAGCTTTGCATTTGACTGTCAAAAGCGAAGGCTACTATATGAAGAGGGTCATGGTTGATGGGGGTTCGGGGGTAGACATATGCCCACTTTCCACTTTAGGCCGCATAGGAATCGGAGCTGAAAGGATTCGGCCTAACAACATATGTGTGCGAGCTTTTGACGGTGTGAAAAGAGATACTGTCGGAGAGATTGATGTGATTATGACCATCGGCCCGGTGGACTTCGAAGTAACATTCCAAGTCTTGGATATGGACACTTCTTACAATTTTCTTCTAGGGAGACCATGGATTCATGCGGCCGGAGCTGTGCCCTCTACCCTCCATCAGATGTTGAAATTTGAGCACAAGGGACAAGAGATCGTGGTCCACGGGGAAGATGAGCAATCAATTTACCGAGATCCATCCATACCTTGCTTGGAAGCGGAAGCGGGAAGCGAAAACATTGTCTATCAAGCTTTCGAGATTGTGTTGGCGGATCAACACGAAGAAGGGAACCCTCTCCCCCAACCCTTTTTGTCTAATGCCTCCATCATGGTGGCAAAAGAAATGATTAAACATGGCTTCCAGCCAGGAAAAGGTTTGGGAAAGTCCCTACAAGGAGTGCCGAAGCTGATAACTTTACCTGTAGCTGAAAAGTTTTTCGGAGTGGGCTTTCGCCCAACCCCTGAAGATGAAAGATGGGCCAAAAAGAGAAAGGAGAAAGGATGGGTTCTGCCGCAACCATTGCCGCATCTGTACCAAACTTTTGTCCGACCAAGGTACAGTGAAGAAGAAGAAGACGAGGTCTTTACGGCGGAGGAAATTGAAGACATATGTGGGGCCATGAGGCAAATGCTCTATGATGTTAATATGGTCCAATCGGGAGAAGGAACAAGCACCGCTGAGGTGCTGTATGTGGGCCCTGAAGCTAAATTGCAAAATTGGAAAGCCACACCCTTCCCAATCAGGCAGGAGTTCTGGTAGATTTGTCCTGTCGTTTTTCCTTCATCACAAGTTACTTCGGGATGTAGCTTGGATGTTTTTCTTTGTTTTCTTGTATTTTTTTGTTTCCCCAATGTAATTTTGTTTGTTTTCAGAAAATTCCAAGAAAATAAAATAAATATTTCCTTACTTTTGCACTCTTTCTAATTTTGTTATTTATTCTTCCTTTTCAGGTCCTAATAATGCGGCTTTAAATAACATGACATGCTTGCGGAACTCATGCTCAAATCCGAACACGCCACCTAATCTGGAAATAATGAACCAAGAACCGGAATACGATGAAGATGAGGCTTTTAGGGAAATAAATCGAGAATTGGAACATTTCGAGAATAAACCTAAGCCAAACTTGAATGACACCGAACCGGTTAATTTGGGAACTGATGAAGAGGTCCGAGAGACCAAGATAAGCATCCACACAGATGAGAAAACACGAGATGCAATAATCCAACTCTTGTTTGAATTTAAAGACGTGTTTGCTTGGTCTTACGATGATATGCCAGGATTAGGAGCTGATTTAGTGGTGCACAAATTACCAATCTACCCTGACTGTCGCCCAGTGCAACAGAAGTAGAGAAAGTTCAAGACTGACATCAGTGATAAAATCAAAAAAGAAATCACTAAGCAGTTGAAAACAGGGGTAATTCGAGTGGTACAATACACCACGTGGTTGGCTAATGTTGTGCCCGTGCCAAAGAAAGACGGAAAAACTCGAGTATGTGTTGACTACCGAGATTTGAATAAAGCGAGTCCTAAAGATAACTTTCCTTTACCGAACATCCACATCCTTGTTGATAACTGTGCCAAACATGAGATACAGTCGTTTGTGGATGGTTATGCGGGATATCATCAAGTGTTGATGGATGAAGAGGACGCCGAGAAGACTGCTTTTACCACACCTTAGGGGACTAACTGTTACAGAGTCATGCCATTCGGTTTAAAAAACGCAGGAGCAACATACATGAGAGCTATGACTGCCATTTTTCACGACATGATGCATCAGGAAATAGAGGTGTACGTGGACGATGTGATCATCAAATCCAGAACTCAAGGCGATCATGTGCGAGACTTGAGGAAATTCTTTGAGAGGTTGCGGAAGTACGATTTGAAGCTGAATCCGGCCAAATGCGCTTTTGGAGTCCCGTCAGGTAAACTTTTGGGTTTCATAGTCAGTAGAAGAGGTATTGAATTAGATCCCACAAAGATAAAATCCATCCGGGATTTACCTCCCCAGAACAAAGAAAGATGTAATGAGTCTTCTAGGCCGACTGAACTACATCAGTAGGTTCATCGCTCAGTTGACTTCCACATGTGAACCCATATTCAAGTTGTTGAAGAAAGACGCTGCAATCAAATGGACAACTGAATGCCAAGAAGCTTTTGATAAGATCAAAGAATATTTGTCAAACCCTCCAGTCTTAGTCCCGCCAGAGCCGGGGAGACCTCTTTTCTTGTATTTAACGGTCTTGGAAAACTCTTTTGGTTGTGTTCTCGGACAACGTGATGCGGCAGAGAAGAAAGAGCAAGCGATTTACTACCCGAGCAAGAAATTCACTAGTTATGAGGTCAAGTACACTTTGCTGGAAAGAACGTGTTGTGCTTTAACTTGGGTCGCTCAGAAATTGAGACACTACCTCCAAGCCCATACGACTCACCTCATTACTCGGTTGGATCCTTTGAAGTATATATTCCAGAAACCGATGCCCACCGGAAGATTGGCAAAGTGGCAAATCCTGCTCACCGAGTTTGACATAGTCTATGTCACTCGCACGGCAATGAAGGCCCAAGCATTGGCGGACCATTTGGCCGAGAACCCGATCGACGAAGAGTATCAACCATTGAATACCTACTTTCCTGATGAAGAGGTAAATACGACAGAAGTTGTTTCGGACGACAGTCATGCTTGGAAAATGTTCTTCGATGGGGCGGTAAACGCTAAAAGTGTAGGGATTGGGGCAATCTTGATCTCTCCTGCTAGTCAGCATTATCCGGCCACGGCTAGGCTCCGTTTCTTCTGCACGAACAATACGGCTGAGTATAAAGCTTGTATCATGGGCATGAATATGGCGATTGATCAGGGCGTCGAAGATTTGTTGATCACGGGAGATTCAGATCTAATTATCAAACAATCTCAAGGTGAATGGGAAACTCGAGGACGTTAAACTCCTCCCTTACCGACAGCACGTGAACATTCTTGGCAAGCGATTTGCATCGATAGAGTTCAGGTATATCCCACGATGTCACAATTAACTAGCTGATGCACTGGCCACTTTAGCTTCAATGCTACCTTATCCGGGCAACGCCCATGTCAATCCCTTGGAAATTCAAATCAGGGAAAGCCACGGTTATTGCAATGCAATCGAAGAAGGACCGAGCGTCAAGCCATGGTATTACGATATCGGGAGATTTCTGAAAACGCAAGAATACCCAGAACATGCTACTGGAGATCAAAAGAGGACCATTAGGAGACATGCAGGTGGTTTCTTTTTGAGCGGCGAGGTCATGTACAAAAGAACCCCGGATCTTAACCTTTTAAGGTGTGTTGATGCCGAAGAAGCAGGAAGAATCATGCACGAAGTACATGCAGGAGTATGCGGGCCTCATATGAATGGTTATGTCTTAGCCAAGAAAATCCTTCGAGCAGGTTATTATTGGATGACCATGGAGAAAGATTGTTTCGGTTTTGTCCGAAAATGCCATCAATGCCAGGTACATGGAGATCTGATTCATGCACCTCCAACTGAGCTGCATCCTATGTCGGCGCCGTGGCCATTTGTCGCTTGGGGAATGGATGTCATCGGCCCGATTGAGCCGAAAGCCTCGAATGGACACCGATTCATACTAGTGGCTATCGATTACTTCACGAAATGGGTTGAAGCCATCACTCTCAAATCAGAGTCACCAAGAAAGCGGTGGTGGATTTTGTACACTCAAATCTTATCTGTCGTTTTGGTATACCCGCAACTATCATCACGGACAATGCTGCGAATTTGAACGGTCATTTGATGGAAGAAATATGCGAGCAATTCAAAATAACGCATAGGAACTCCACCCCTTATCGGCCCAAAGCCAATGGTGCCGTGGAAGCGGCGGCAAACAAAAACATTAAGAAGATTTTGAGAAAGACAATCCAAAGTTCTAGACAATGGCATGAACAATTACCGTTCGCTTTATTGGGATACCGTACTACAGGACGCACATCGGTGGGAGCAACTCCATACCTGCTAGTCTATGGAACTGAGGCTGTGATACCGGCAGAGGTAGAAATTCCTTCACTTCGTACAATTGTTGAAGCAGAGAGATTGAAGATAGCGAGTGGGTTAAGACTCGTTTGGAACAATTAACTTTGATCGATGAAAAGCGAATGGCTGCGGTCTGTCATGGACAACTGTACCAACAGAGAATGGCTCGTGCTTACAACAAGAAAGTACGACCGAGAAATTTCGAAGTAGGTCAGTTGGTTTTAAGACGCATTCTTCCACATCATGAGGAAGCAAAAGGAAAATTCGCTCCTAATTGGAAAGGACCATACATCGTCAGGAAGATACTGCCAAGAGGAGCATTATACTTGGGAGATATGGAAGGAAAAGATCCTGAAACGGCTGTGAATGCAGATGCCGTGAAAAGGTATTATGTCTGAACTTGTTTCAATGAGGTCCTCACAAGTCGAAATGATTGAAGGCTTTTATTCCCGCTACCCAAACACTACCAACCCTTTTTGTAAACCCTTTGAGCCGGTTACTTTTCTTTGGTTACCCTCTTTGGAATCCAAATCAAAAAAAAAAAAAAAAAAAAAAAAAAAAACCAAAAACAAAAACCAAACAAAACAAAACAAAACAAAGTATCCTGAACTACGTTCTGACTTGATTCCGAAAGGATACGTAGGCAACCTCTCCCTGAGGTTCAGTCACACCAAAACAAAAATCCCGGTTTCCCCAAAAATGAAACTGGGGCAGATGATATTTTTGATTCGTTTTAAGATCCGTCAAGATGATTCCAAAGTTGTAATTTTGTTTACAATTCTTGTTACCCGAACCGAGTACAAGTCCTTCAAGATCGATTAGAAGTTGTGAAAACATCATTGTGGCGATCCGAGGTTCTTGGAATGAAAAGAAATAAAATGAGAGAGTCTTATGGGTGAAAACCTTCGGGCACCATAAGACGATGGAAGTAGTGAAATACAAAATGAGAGAGCCTGTTGGTAAAAACTCGCAAAGAGTGCTATCTGGCGATGGTAAGAAGAGAAATGAGAGAGGTCGATTGGCGAAAACCCGCAAAGGGCGCTATCAACCAAAAAGTTTGTTTCACCACGAGAGGTCTCGGCACGGCTCCTTAGCTCGGAAATATAGACCCGTTTTGGTTCATAAGAAAATGGGAGTTTTGTGACGATCAAGCATCTAGTCCGAGGAGCATGTCATGTTGGTTAAAGTCAGCGTATACCTCAGATAAGTCCTTCTTTTCTCCCTCGAAAGGGACTCCTCTATCTTTGATACGTTTTTCCATTCTTTGATTCATTCTTCTTCTTTGAATCCCTTTCGGTTTAATTTTAATTCTGAAAATATTACAAAGGAAGGTGACAGGACCGGTTTTACAGGACTCCGCCTGGTAAAGAAGAAAAGAAAAACAGCCTCAGTGGTGTATTGTTACAATCCACGATTGGATCGTAATGATCGATTGTTTCCAAAGGAAAAGAGTTTTAGAAAGGAAACGGAAATCAAAGGCTAAGGTCTTAGAAGAGACGGAATAAGGCAGAAGGATGGAACCTACACGGAAAATCCCCATGGAATTCTGGGAATGAACCCGGTCAGTTCGAAAGGAGGTCACCCCAAAGACAATTGGTAGCAAATTTCTCAATGGAAATGGGGAAACGATCAAGCAATGAGGATAAACAAGGCCGCAAAGCCAACCATTTTTTCAACTGATAAAATGTTCTTTGTTGAAAGCAGGTCTGTTTAATTGTGCAAGAAGAAGGTACCACTCAAATAAGTGAAATACGCAAGCTTTGAAATGGCTTTGGAACAAGGAAAACACATAAAAAGGTAAGTTTCTTTTTAGAGATTTATCCTATGCATTTGTTGATTTTTAAAAAAAAAAAGAACAACTAAAAGAAGGCCAAAAAAAAAAAGAATGAAAGAAAAGAAAATGAAAACTCGAAAAAGAGAATCAAATCATATCGATCCAATATCTGTTTGGACCCGGTCGAAAAAACCGAGGGTCTTTCCGACGAAAGCCGTGAAACTTTTATCCCGGTCGAAAACCGAGGATCTCCCGGTCGAAAACTGCGAAGCCATTTACTTTAACCCCGGCCAAAAACCGAGGATCCGACGGCCAAAAAACCGTTAGATATTGCTTGAATTCCGGCCGAAAGCCGTGAAACTTTTATCCCGGTCAGAAAACCGAGGATCTCCCAGTCAGAAAACTGCGGAGCCATTTACTTTTACCCGGCCAAAAAACCGAGGATCTGACGGCCAAAAAACCGTTAGATATTGTTTGAATTCCGGCCAGAAAGCCGTGAAACTTTTATCCCCGGTCAGAAAACCGAGGATCTCCCAGTCAGAAAACTGCGGAGCCATTTACTTTTACCCCGGCCAAAAAACCGAGGATCTGACGGCCAAAAACCGTTAGATATTGTTTGAATTCCGGCCGGAAAGCCGTGAAACTTTTATCCCGGTCAGAAAACCGAGGATCTCCCAGTCAGAAAACTGCGGAGCCATTTACTTTTACCCCGGCCAAAAAACCGAGGATCCGACGGCCAAAAAACCGTTAGATATTGTTTGAATTCCGGCCAGAAAGCCGTGAAACTTTTATCCCGGTCAGAAAACCGAGGATCTCCCCAGTCAGAAAACTGCGGAGCCATTTACTTTTACCCCGGCCAAAAAACCGAGGATCTGACGGCCAAAAAACCGTTAGATATTGTTTGAATTCCGGCCAGAAAGCCGTGAAACTTTTATCCCGGTCAGAAAACCGAGGATCTCCCCAGTCGGAAAACTGCGGAGTCATTTATTTTTATCCCGGCCAAAAAACCGAGGATCTGACGGCCAAAATCGTTAGATATTGTTTGAATTCCGGCCAGAAAGCCGTGAAACTCTTCTACAAAATCCCGGCCAGAAAGCCGTTTGAACCTTTGTGAAACCATGATTTTCTTACCCAATACCAAAAAGTCTTTTAATCACTTTCTGTGTCACAACTAACTCACGAAATTTTCCTAGCAAAACTGGGGTAGAAAAATTTCGTTCGTTTGTTTGTTTTGTTGTCTTAAATAGGTTTGACCTCGGGACGCAAGGATCGAGATAACCTACAAATGGAACATCAATCCAGAGTGAAGAAAAGAAGAAAAGAACCAAAAGAAAAGAGTTCAAATGTTGGAGTAAACAAAGGCACGATTGCTCAGGAAGATGATTGAAGTAACAAGCTCCGCCGACTCCGTTTCACTCAATGTTACAGAAATAAACGAGCACGTACAGCTTGTGGAGCATCAAGATTCAGATCGAGGTCTACAACAAATCAGCTAAGATTCAAGATCAAGTTTTCAAGAGAATCATAGATAGGAATCTTGTAACTCATAGTTTGATAGCATAGCTAGTTCGACTTTAATTTCTTTTGGTGTAATAAGGAGATCAGTAAGCAGTAAGCAGCAACATGCAGCAACGATAACAACAGTAACAGCAAAGTGTCAGTCCACGGTAGTCCCGGCTACCAAAACTTCCCGAACTACATTGACCTGATTCCTGTTTAGCCCAGGATATGTAGGAGGCCTCCGAAGCAAAGGCTCGGTCAAACTTTTTCAAAATGCTTCCCACGGAGTATTCAAACGGGCAAAAATCGCTCGTATTTGCTCATTTATCTTTGCACGAAAAACTCTTCATGGTTTTCGCGCAAAGAGGGGCAGCCTGTGAGCACGTGATTTTTGCCTCACACGATTTACTCTTAAAAAATTTTAAAATAAAACACTTATGTGTTGTTTGCTATTTTTGTGGATTTTGTGTTACTTTTCTCTTATTGTTTGCGTTTGCGCATCCGTGTTTAAATAAATAAAAATAATATATACAAAATATACTGCATTTGTATATGGAATTCAAGTTTGCGATTAAGAGTAATTAAATTTGTTTTACGAAAATAAAAAAATAACAAAAATATGTATCTTTTGCATTTTTTGCCATTTAGTGTCCAATTGTGTGATTTTATTTTTTTGGTGCTTTGATTGTGTGTGCGATAGTTATTATTAAGAATTAATTTGTATTTGTAAAGATAATTTTTGGTTTTTAATTTAATCTAGTATTTTGATTCTTAAATTAGGAATTAATTTGCAAGAGAAAAGAGAGAAAGAATTGGAAAGAAAAAAAAAGAGAAAATGGACTGGGCTAGTCCAAAGCCGGCCAATACCAGGCCCAAGGAACCCAAGCCCAAAAGAAAACCAACCCGTTAATCCCCTTACCCGCCCGTTTGGTCCAAGGTTAATCACAGCCGTTGGATCCTTGTGATCCAACGGTCCTAATTTAACTACTAATTTAATCCAACCAAAATACCCCAATACCCAAAAACCGCCCCATTATCATTTTCCCCCTCCCCATCGTCTCTGAGAGAAGACCCCAAACACCCCAAGAACCCTAGCCGCCGCCGGGCTACCCCCACGCCCAAAACCCGGCGGCACGGCGTCGCCGGCCACCAAAACTAACACCATTTGAACCGCCCTAACTCCCTCTCTCCAAAGCCACACTCCATTAACCTCGAATCACCCTGGGCCGTTTCGAATCTTCGTTCAAAGATTCGAGCAAAGTACGAATCCACTCCAATCGAGTCCGAACTCACCCCGAACATTCCCCTGACCTTCCTAATCATCAAACCCCCGTTAGTTTGATTCGAATCTGGCCGGAAGTCGTCGAGCCCCAAAACCAAAGTTCAAGAACCCTAGATTTGAATTAGGGATTTTTCGTTTAAATTCAAAGGAGAATTGGGGTCTAATAGACCTTAATTGGATTGTTTTCATTTGAAAACATTTCAATTAAGGTCCTTTCGACCTCGAATGAACGAGACCCAAGTCGGCCGAGTCTCCGTTTCTTTTGTTTCAAGGTATTTCTTTGAGTTTCTTCTCTATTTTTGTTTAATTATACTCATTCGCTTTAGTGGTTTTTCGTTTGTTATTGATTTTGTTGTGATTTCATCAATTCTCTGTTTTTCTTCATCTCTTGGGACCGTTTTATTTGGTCGATTTGTTGTTTCTGATTGATTGCTATGAATGATGTCGCTATAAAATAAGAACTCGATTCGATACTTCGTCGAATAGCCAATTCTTCATTTTGGACTGTTCTAGCCGAGAATTTGCTTGACTCACTGTTTTTTTTTAGATTGATTATCGTAATTGATTGATTGTTGTTTGTTGATAAGTGTGTATATTCGAGTCGATTATTGAAGTCGAATAACATTCTTGCTTCTTTCATTTTTTCTTTCTTCTTTTCTCTCGGCTTAAGTGTTACAAATTGTGAATTTGTTTGTCGGCTTTATGTTATCGATTATACAAGTTGTAATCGACTGTTTGAATGTCGTCGATTAGAGTCGTAGGTTCGTTTGTTAGAACATTAGAGCACAAGTCCGGCATTGGCCGAGATTTCCCGATTCACTGTTCCTGTGATTGTTTGAATGTCAATCGCACATATTGTGATTCGACTCAACGAATGTTGTTGTTTAAATTCACGGAATTATTGTTTGAGGATCCCGGACAGATTGGTTCATGTTGTTTTGAATTGAACTATTCTTTTTTTTTGCTTGATTCTGTTGATTGATTCTGTTAGTTTATTGAATTGGATATAGCTGTGTTGGATTTTTAACTTAAAATCTGAAAGCCAACAGATAGTTTGTCTAAGAGGTGTAGTGCACATGGGAACTATGTCACATGTTTTGAACAGAAAAAACAGGCTTGCCAATACACCTTTTCATTTTAAAAATAGGACTGGACAGAGAGTTGTCATGATAGTTCTTAGTGTATTAAGCCCTTGTGGATGCTCTTTAGAGCTGGAAAATCAAAGGCACATGGGAGGATGATTTAGAGGTTCAAAGAGAGGCATGTGCAAGGAATATTTGACAGGTTTTGAGGATTGTTTTCTTTGCCTATAAAAGAAAGAGGCACTGGAAAACAGAGAGACAGAGAACACAGACATACTCTCTGGAAGACAGAGAGCACACGTTTGAGAGAAAAAACACACACAAACAGTGATATACCTTTCTGATACATACACTCACACTCACATAGATACAATCACTGGAAAAACAGAGAGGGACAGAGAGAAATACACATTCTGAAAAACAGAAAAGTAAGGAAGAAAAGCATTGGTTTGGGTTTTAAAATCTCAGTTCTGAAAGTTTGAGAAAACAGTGAGTTTTAGAGTCTATACGATCAGTTTTAAGGTTCCTTCTAGCCATTATCTGGGAGTTTTGTTTGAAAGGATTAGATTGAAAGATTTCAAATTGTTTGAAGGTTTCTTTTAAGGCTGCTGGCTTCAATCTTGTTTGATATCCTGTTTGGCTAGGATTTCTTTGGTTGCAAACTATTGGTTTTCTCTGTTGGTGTAAAATTCTGGAAATCTCATTTTGTTACTGGGCTATACATTTGGCGGATTTAAATTATTCTTAGTTGCTGTTGGTTTCTGTTGCGGTTTGTTCTGTTGGAGCTGCCTACTGATATTTCTCTTCCATTTTCCTGCTCGAAATTCCAGGTACACAATTTCGATTTCATTGTTGGTGTAGACTTGAAATTAAGCTGGAAATGAGAATGCCTGTTGGTTTTACGCTTTGGATCACTACCTGTCAACTTCAAAATTAAATTAGATCTTCTACATGTGTGTTCATTAGTTTTGTAAAGCATATTGTATAACTAGAATCGCTGCATGTTTCAATTTGAATCATGAGTTGTGAAATCGAGCCAACCTCTTAGTTAGAATGTAAATATTTTTTTTTATTTTGATATTATGTTTGAATCACTGTCACGAGTTTGTAGTAACTAAAATTTTAAATAGAGTTTGAGTTAGCTTCATAATAAGTATGCTTTACAAGTTTGTAGTAACAATGGTTTGTAGTTAAAACTTTAGTGTTAGGACAAAATTTTATTCCCTTTCCGAACAAGTTTGTAGTTACAGTGGTTGGCTTCAAAAAATAAAACCTTAGAGTTAGCTTTGCAATTCGTTAGTTAGTATCAATTGTCCTAATTTTACAAGTCACGCGCAAACGAATTCTCGATCTAGTTCGGTAATAGAGTTCAAGATGTATTAAAATCAGGATGTATATACTCATGTCTCGTTAAGAGCTTTTATTTGAACCAAATTCAATCCCGTTAAGAGCTTTTATTTGACCCTAAGTCAACAAGTCATGGAATAAGATATCATTTTGTACATGTTTAAATTAGAAACGACAAAACTATGCATCTTTAGATAAATTGAATTTTTGTTTAGTCTAGAAATCTTTTTTTTAATCGATATAGTTTCAAAGTAATCTGGATATTTTTTTTATTATTATTATTTACCTATCTGTCAAAGTCCGAGTCCATATTGTAATTAGTCTTTCTTTTGGTATGGTTTCAAATTAATAGAGCGATTTAAAGTTTAATCAGAGCATATAATTTATAAGCATGTATAAAATCAGGAATTTTTAGCCATTTATAATAATTAAAGCGACCGTGCTAGAACCACGGGATCCGGGGGTGCCTAACACCTTCCCTCGGGTCAACAGAATTCCTTACTTAGAATTTCTGGTCCGCGGACTTCATTTGAAAAGTCGTAATTTTCCTCGATTCGGGATTTAAATAAATCGGTGACTTGGGACACCATAATTTATTCCAAGTGGCGACTCTGAAATAAATAGAATAATCCCGTTTCGAACATTGTCACTTAAATTGGAAAGACTCCCTTGCGCTCCTACCCCCGGGTAGCGGGCGCGCCAAAAGGAGGTGTGACACTTGATATAAACCTTCATATTTGTAGTAATGTAATACCTTCTATAATATATACTATATAATATATTTTTAATTATGTATTTTATTTATAAATAAATAACTTAATAATATTTTATTTATTATTTTTATAATATATTCATATATTTAATTTTTTTCTTAACATTAATTTTCAAAATATATTAGTAGCGCTAAAAATCAACTTTTTCAGCAATTCTTTTTTTTGAATTTAATTGATCGACCAAAATTGGTCCGGAATTACCGACCAACTTTGGTTTGTATGCCCTTCCAACATTCAAAATACAGACCACACATTAATGGTCGCATTTTGGACTGTTACTGGTCATTACCAACCAACTTTGATCGATTTTTTTGGACAGTTTTCCCGAATATCTAGTAGTAAATTCCCAAATAACCAATTGTCTCGGTAAATCCCCAAGAAAATATTCTCAGCTAAATTCGCATGTAGTACCAGGGGATTTTCCTTTAGATTAACATATGAATTGTTCCTCATTTTTTTTGTTTGTTTACCGCGAACTTTCTCACGAAAATGTACTTACCGATTTATTTCTCTACAAATATATATTAAAATTACTAATAAATTTAATAACAGTACTAATACAACAACAACAACAACCCATTATAATTTCACAAGTGGGGTCGATCTGGGGAGGGTAATATGTACGCAGACCTTACCCCTACCCGAGGGGCAGAGAGGTTGTGTCCAAGATACCCTCGGCTCAAGAAAGCAACAAGAGACGATATGTTAGTACTATCAATAACTCATAATAAAATAACATAAAATATGCAACATAACCTAAAATAATAAAATAACAACAATATAAGAAATATAGGAAATACAAAAAAGATGGAAGGTATACTAATATCTAACAGACAAAGCCCTACATTACCAGCTGATAGCATCCTAAGACTAACTCCTAACTGGCTAGTCTCACTCTAGTGCGCTGTAGAAATATCCACAACTTTCCCCTAACCTACAACCTAAATGCTCGACCTCCACAATTCCTTGTCAAGAGCCATGTCCTCAGTAATCCTAAGTCATGCTATGTCGTGCCTGATCACCTCTTTCCAATAATTCTTAGGTCTCTCTACCTCTCTTTGTGCCCACCACATCCAATCGCTCACACTTTCTCATCGGTGCATCAGTGCTGCTCCTCTGAATGTGCCTGGATCATCTAAGTCTTGTTTCCCGCATCTTGTTCTCCATGTGGGCGATGCCCACCTTCTCTTGAATATCTTCATTCTAATCTTATCCATCCTTGTATGCCCACACATCCACTTCAATATCCTCATCTCCGCTACTTTCATCTTCTGGATGTGGGAGTTATTAATCGGCCAAAACTCGGTCTCATACAACATGGCATGCCTAACCACTGCTCTATAAATAATAACGGTGCTAATATATTTTGAAAATTAATGTTAGGAAAAAATAAAATATGCGAATATATTATAAAAATAATAAATAATATAGTATTAAGTTATTTTATTTATAATACATAGTTAAAAATATATTATATGTATTACATAAATATGATGGTTTATATAATATCAATGGTACAATAAACTTTTCAAGTAAAATAGTGATTTTTGTGATAACTAAAGCAAAGAAAAATGATTTTTGTGTAACAAAAGAAAGTAAAATAATTTTTGTGTAATGAGCACAAAGTTATATGATTTTACGTTAAAAATAAAGAAAAGTGTCTTTTGATAACAAACACAAAAGTTCAATGAGTATAAATTTAGCTCCAAAATATACAAATAAATTTTGCTGTTATTATTTTGAAAGTGGCGATAGAGAGCTATTTTTCCAAAAGTTTTACATGATCATAAAACTCATCTTAAGTTATATGAATATGATGAGCGCAATATTTAGTAATCTAATACAGTGTAGTGATAATGATCATGTTTGTCGCGCGATAGAAAGTAAAATAACAAAAGATGCAAAAAAGTAGCTATAGATAACAGTTAAAACACTGTTAACACTTAACAGTACTCTATTAAAATGATCGTATGCTAATAAAGGTTTAAAAGGCAGCAAAAAGATCTGAATGAAATATCTAAAATTAAAGAGGCTAACCGACAACTAATAATGGAGATATAGATATTAACAAGTACACGAAACTGAGGAAATTAGAGACAAAAAATGTCTAAATGAACCAGATCATATCACGCTGTCACAGCAAAATTACCAAATTTTACCTTCTATCTTTTGCAGCTTTAACTGTGGTTGTTTTATGGTTACTGTGTTGGAGAAATTACACCAAACGAAAAACCAGTATTGCCGTTTGTTGTACGTCTTAAATATGCTATTACCATCGTTATGTACGCGTGGGCTTGGTTCACAATTAGCAATATAAATACGTAGTTATTTCCTATACCTAAATGTCGATAATTTCCATACATTTGTTCAATGAGAATGTGGTTCCCGAGTTCTATGTTTACTCCTCGACCTTTCAGTCAAAGTTCCAAAAAACCGACATCTTGTGAATTCACAAATACATAATCTTGCCCAAAAAAAAGGTCAATGAGAAATATAACTACCAGTCCAAAGGTTTGGCACTTTTCGCTTTTCAAATTTTAAAACAAAATCAAAATTTTGAAGAAAAAAAAATCACTAGCTAAAATGAGGTCAAATGGTTTTATTACAAACTTGTTTTTAGTTAAAATGGAAGAAGTTTTTTATTTTATCTTTAATTGGAATATTCTTACAATGTAAGTGATGATAACTTGCATGAAATTAAATAAAAAACCACAAACAATAAATTTTAAAGTGCAGGAATAATGAAATATGGAGATCAAGTATCAATATTATTTATGAGTTAGTCAATTTTAGCGATGATGAATTAATAGTTTGGTAAGTAGGTAAGAAGAATTTATTGGTAAGGGATAGATTACTCATTTATTTTGTGTAATTAGAGATTAGATTACGAGTAGGCCAAAGCTGCCTAAGAACTTTCACTGTCATTAATTACTTTGTTTTTATCTTTCTTCGTTTGTGGGCATGTAATTATGAATAGTGAATAGTACCGTTTTACCATTTGAATCAACGCGGTATGAGCAAAATTTGAGAAACTTCCTTCTCCGCACAATTGCAGGCACAGACACGCCATATCTCAATGAGTCAATTCCAAAATCTGCCACATAAGTCCATTCAGAATATTTGATAAAATTGAATCGTTACAAGAATGATTGACACAGTCTGCTGCGTAATATGTACTACAAATTAGAAAAAAAGTTTGAAATATAAGCAAATTTAAAACGTATAGGAAAATAATATTGTATGTGCAGACTGCAAAGACCACACGCACTATTTGAAAAATGATCTTAATTTGCAAATAACGTGACATAAAACTTTTTCCCCAAAATAATTATATTATGGTTACTAAATTCGCCAATTGATCGTAGAAGTTACATGACTCAAATTTACTAAGAGATCCTCAACTTTTATGGATAATTAGAAATACAACACGATATATGTGTAAGACAACATTCCTACTTGGAAAAAGTTTTTTTAACAAATACGTTATAATACTCTAAGAGTACATAAATATCATATAGTCGGGACATCGGCCCGATATATCAATCAATACATGTCTAATGTATATTGACCAAATAGGCAATTCCGGAGCAATGAAGCGCATCAACACCTTCCGCTAAGCTGATAGCCTACTTGGAGGACTCTCGACATGTCTATCAGGACCTGCAGACATGAAACGCAGCGTCCCCGGGCAAAGGGACATCAGTACAAATAATATATCGAGTATGTAAGAAATGAAAATAAATAAGTAATAGACATGAGAGAAACATGGAGTAAAAGACTCAATATGTAAGTCTGAACTACTATGTGAATTAGTAGTATTTATAATGGCATGCATATGCATATAAATGTTATACCATGCATAGGTATATGCGTCGAGGGGCGTACCTAGAGCATTGAATATGGGTTAACGGGAACCCAATAACTCTTGGGCAGACTTTGTATTTATATTAAAAAAAATTACTAAATATTCATAAATGTCTAATTGTGAACCCAGTTATTATTGCATACCTATTAATTTAAAATTACGATAGCAACCCACAAACATCAAATCCTGAATCCGTTTCTGCAAATACCAATATGCAATAACATTTTCATAGGCCAAACTTGTACACAAATGAGCCAATTTTCCCACAGGATATGAGGATAAGGAGTATGCATGCCACTTCTAAGAGAATTCACATTAATTTACTGGTTACAAGCTCTATGATGTTAGCAATAAAAGTAATTGATTTAGCATGTAGAGATTTTCCAACATTATTATATTCGAAAATGGACTTAATGCAACAAGAGGAAAAAATTATGTGGGGGTGAAATATAATTTGCACATATTGTAGCGTGAAATGGAATTTGCAACTTCAGTCCCTACTGCAACTGAAAAAGAAAAAGGAGAAGACCTAAATTCTCAAATTTAACCCCAAATCACTCCTATATATTTATTTGGAATCTATCCTCCCCCCTCCCCTCCCCCCCCCCAAACCCCACAAAAACTCCAAACATTCTCGTCTCCAAAGAATACGCAGCAAGAACAGGACTTCTCAACTGATAATTCCGATTCTGTAGTCGACCTTTTATAACAAACGCAGTTACTCTCTCTCTCTCTCTCTCTCTCTCTCTCTGAGATTTCGGAATTAGAATTAGAGCAGAGTTAGGAAAGATGGTGACTGGTTGCTATCATTCTCTCAAGTGTTTTACTCATGAATCTGTGAAATTCTCCAGTTAGGTCAGGTTTCAATTTCTTCTCCACCCAGAATTAATGTTTTTCTTGCTAATCTTTTCAACTTTTGACTTGAGTTGTTCGTTATTTTTTACAGGTGCTGAGTCCGTTTCTCTTTTTACAAAATTCAAACGTCCTATGATTTTCCCTTCAAACTGCTCTAAATTTTTCTGTTTCGTTCCTTCAAACTGAATTTTCCATAGTTATGTTAAATATATCCATGGACAATTCCCAAACTCCTTTTCTCTCACCACCCTTTTCATTTCTCTGAATATGGATTTTTATTCTCGGGTTTTCTATCAAAATCTGTTTTTGTTACTTGCTACCGTTTTGGTCTCTGTTTCCATCTATTTGCTTCCTCTGTTCAGCTTCATCCCTACATTCTTCCTCAGGTATCAAGTTTCATTCTTTTCATTAACTTTATTTATTTTGTTTCTGATTAAACCATCCTCCATTTAATTTTTAAAGTATCCTTTTTCTTTTGGGGATTACAGTTTAAGACGGGCTCACGCTCCTTTAAACGACAATTCAGATTTTTTTGACGTTCTGCCTGAAGAAGAAGACCAAAAAGAATCCGACAATGTTAAGTCTGAGAAAGAACTAGAACCCAAGTTCGAAGCTTTTGAGGAAGTTGTTGACTATGCGGATTCAGACAAGAATGACAATTTGCAGAAAACTGAGTTTTGTTTTAACTTCAAATTCCCAACCTATGAGGAATTTAGTAAGAGCAGGAATGAAACTGGTGAATTTATCACCTCTGAGTTTGTATCTGTCAAGAATTATAGCAGCTTAATTCAAGAACCAGAAGTTGTGAACCTGAATGTTAAAGAAACTGTTTCTGTTCCAATACATGTTCCTAGTAAAAAAGAAGTCATTCAGGACGAAGATGAAATTAAAGAAATTGAGGGAATAAAATTCATGAAAGGAGAATCAGATACTGTGTGCAAACAATTTTTGGGTGATTCAGATTTTACTGATGAGTTTTTGTTTCAATCAGAAAAAGATTCGTTGAGTACAGATTCAGATTCTGTATCAGTTGGTTTTGAGCATATGCGTTCTCTTATGAGCAGATTAGTAAACTCCTACAGTGATGGATTTTTATCAGATGATGACTTTGGAGGTGAATTTGAGCTTGATTCTTTGAATGATATTAATGCTGATTATTCAGAAGCAAAAAATCTTGAATTGTCTGAAGAAAATCTTGAACCTGAGGATTTTGAGGAGAGTGATAATGATACAATGGAGGATTCAGAATTTTTATCACAGAATGATTTTAATGAAGATTTAGACAAGGCTAAAAATGTAGACTTTGTTACAGAAGATGACAAGTTATTAATAATAAATGGTTCAGAAGAGTCTGAAAATATGAAGTCAAACAATGCAGCGGTTGCTGATTCTTCTGGGGATTCAAACAAATTAGAGTCATTGTGGGAACATCAAGAATTGATTGAACAATTAAAGATGGAAATCAGAAAAGTCCGAGCCACGGGTTTGCCTACTATTTTGGAAGAATCTGAGTCTCCAACAATGGACGAATTACAACCATGGAAGATTGATGAAATGGTTCATCGCGAAGATTGCATGAGTGAACTACACAAATTTTACAAGAGTTACAGAGAAAGAATGCGCAAATTTGACATTTTGACGTATCAGAAGATGTATGCAATAGGTACGTCACAACTCTAAACTACGTAATTCCCATTGTTAATATTTGGCGTTAAACTATTTTTTCATGAAAAGAATCATTATGTTAGTCTTTTCTTAGCGGGTGCACCAGGATTAGTGTCCCACAGTTATCATGATATTTAATTGATGTGAACCAATTAGTGATACGAGTGAAAATAATAAAGTGGCTTACCTTTAATTATTTCTAAAGTTTAATAATTGGACCCACAAGATCTAGTTTGTTGGGCTCCTGAAATTCATAATAGTAACATGAAATGCAACGCATTGACAAGAGGGGTTGCTCTGATGGTAAGCAACCCCCACTTCCAACCGAGAGGTTGTGAGTTCGAGTCTACCCAAGAGCAAGGTGGGAAGTTCTTGGAGGGAAGGATGCCGGGGGTCTATTTGGAAACAGCCTCTCTACCCCAGGGTAGGGGTAAGGTCTGCGTACATACTACCCTCCCCAGACCCCACTAAGTGGGATTATACTGGGTTGTTGTTGTTGTTGTTGTTGTTGAAATGCAACGCATTGGATTCATGATGTCGGCCCCAGTGAAAAGGCTTACTGCTACCTTTCTCCTATTTTATGCTGTCCATATGAATAAGAAAAGGTTAGTTTATGATTTATGATACATTCATACACATTCGACAACCTTTTAATGTTTATACTAATTGAGTAGGTCAAAAATGTTGGTTAAACACACACTAGTTAAGGACCATTCATATGAACACGGAGAAGATTACTCAACAAGATGTCCTTATTATATACTACTGCACTTGCTAGAAGTATGTACATGTTTCTTTCTTGTGAAGCTGTGTAAACAGAATACACAAGTAAAAAATATAAAATAGCCTATGCCGACCATTTGTGTATGGCCATATCTGGAAAAGTTGTACGTTTTATGCTTTCATAGTTCATACCCATACGTTTGTTGGCCAACAACAAACAATTTGCTTAAGATAATCTTGACCTTGAAATTTATTCAATTTGTTAGTATTGACTAGGGGTGGCAAAATGGTTCAAATAAAACAGTTAACCACCCATATTATTTTCTAAAAAATTGGTTGGATAAAGAACCATTTTATCCATTTAGAAAATTGATAACCAATGAGTATAACTTTTACATTTGTAAAGCCTCAAATTGGGATTCCACAAGTTAGGGAGACTAAAAATTCTCCCAAAAGTGATCATATACAAGAAGTCATGGATAATCTTGACCTTAAAATTTATTGAATTTGTTAGTATTGACTGCTTGTGTACCATGGTGGAATCGTGAGGGGTGTCAAAATATAAATAAGTGGAGTCAATATATATATATATATATATATATATATATATTACCTAGCTAAATAGTGAAATTTTCCGGCAAAACACGTTGCATACGGTGGCTCCGCCACTGGTTACATAGCGGATCATAGTTTTCTTCCCTAAAAATGTCCATCTGGTTGCTTCGCAAAATTCCTTGTTGCTTCTAGGAAAATCGTTTGTGTGCCACCTATAGCTTATTCAAAATCACGAGCTTTGAATTTGGTTTTCTCACAAAGTATATTGTAGTTTAAAAGGATCTTGTCAAAATATGGCTCTAATCCAACATGTTTTTACAGGTTATTTGCAGAAAGATCCGCTAAAAGATCCACTGCAATTACTCTTCAACCAGAAATCTTCAGGTCAAACACTAAAATCCCTTGTCTCACAAAATATTAGGCTATTCAAACATAAAAGTCATGACGACATTGACCCAATGGTAAAGTTTATCAAAGAATTGCAGAATGATTTGGAAGTGGTATACGTTGGACAGATGTGCCTTTCCTGGGAAATTCTGCACTGGCAATATATGAAGGCTTTAAATTTGTGGGATTCTGACCCACGTGGGATCCGAAAATACAATGAAGTTGCTGGAGATTTTCAACAGTTTCAAGTGCTCATGCAAAGATTTATAGAAAATGAACCTTTTCAAGGGCATAGAGTTCAATATTATATCAAGAGCCGATATGATCTTCGTAATCTTCTTCAAGTTCCTGTTATAAGAGGTTAGTATCTCATAAGACAGCTCTCCTTTCTGCTCTTGTTACTTGGTTGTTGGTGGATAAAATTACATGTGGCAAATGAGCAGATTCTTCACATTTGGACGGGCCAAAAGGGGGTCAAATCAAAAAATGGGTCATGATCCAATTTACTAAAAGTTTACTTAGGCTCAAGATGAGTCAAAATAAGAGTAACGAGTCATAATCCACAGCTCATCCAACATGACCCGACCCCTTAAAACTTGATTTTGTATCTTTGGATTATACTGGTTGAGTTACACTATTTTGATCCATTTTGACTCAATAGTTTGATGGTGGTAGTTTTGGGTTCAACTTGGATAAAGGTAACAAATATGTCATAACTCAACCCCTTTAAACTTGGACAGGTTGAGCGCAATACTAAAAAAATGGATTAATTGCCACCTCTAGATATGTAGTGAAATATAGTGTATTAAATTTACAAAGTGATATGCAGATGACAGAGTGAAAGATAGAAACAAGGCAAGAACAAGAGAGAAAGATGAGTATTCAATTAAAAATGACATGCTAGTGGAGATACTTGAAGAATCAATACGAATATTTTGGCGCTTCGTTAGAGCTGATAAAGATTGCTATAGTGTGATGGCAAAAGCGAAAGGTCAAAAGGGAATTCATCCAGAGGTTCAAGAAGAGGACGATCTAGAGCTTTTACTGGAGATCAGAAAAAATCTTGAAAAGGTTTGTTTCTAAGTTTGTCACAGACATTTGCTTTCTGTAGTGATTATATCATATAAAAGCTTAAGATATTAGAGATAGAATATTTTTATTTACTTAATTATGTTAAGTCTCAAAATATCTGCTTTTATATTTGGAATCTACAATGACATTGACTTAAATCTCTATTTTTATGGAAAAATGCAGAAAGAGAAGAAGCTGCAGGATGTTTTGAGAAGTGGAAATTGCATATTAAGGAAGTTCAGGAAGCAAAGAGAAGAGGATTCAGATCATGTACTATACTTTTTCTGTCAAGTAGACATGAAATTAGTGGCTAGGGTCCTGAACATGTCAAGGTTAACGAAAGATCAACTGGTGTGGTGTCACAACAAATTAAGCAGGATTAGTTTTGCACATAGGAAAATACATGTAGAACCCTCTTTTTTGCTCTTCCCTTGTTAATAATAGTTAATTTTTAGTATCAATTATGCCAACAAATTTCTTTGTTTATTAAATCTTTCGGTCGTGAAAGGAGGTAGCTTCATACTTGTCGATTTATCTTTTACAGTAGGAAGTTTCCCCAACTCCAAAGAGTGACTTACGAACTAAAGTAACTTCTGATGAACATGAAGTGACATGTTGGGAAAGTCAGTCTCTTGCACGAAGAAACGTGCACTGCACTAACTACATCACTTTCTGTAATATAAAGGTGAAAAGAGAGAAGGAACTCGCACGCTTATACATTCCTTCTATTTTAAGGACTGAATCCGATTTCTGAACCAATTTTACTGTGTGTGTAACTAGTAGTACTATAGTAGTTTTTTGGTGTTCTCGCGTAATTAAGTAACACACCTTAAAGAAATCATCCAAACGACAAGCTACGGGTAATTCATATTCAGAAACTTAGAATAAATGCAATTGAGCATGCATGAACTTCTGTTTACATAAAATGATTGAGTAAAATAGTGAAAGATGGAATATAAGGAGTGAATACACTGTTAAATATATCAATTGTGTTATCAAACAACGAACTCCACTGAAATCTAGTTTCGTCGACACTCATGGTTCCATTCATTAATCATACGTATTCTCTCCACACACATGGTTGAAAAACTGTGGGAAACAATTAGAAGAATAATACCTAATCCCGATAACCTTTCGCTCGAGCTTGAGTTGAAAACTATCTACGAAATCGAATGTCATACAACGACATCCATGTGAAGCAAAGCTGCTCTTATGCAATAATGCAAATGAAATGGGTATCAATGCCAGAATAACGCAAGATGAGGGCACATACCGTACCACTTCAAATCTTTTTTCTCCCCTGTTTTCATGTGCTGCTTTCTAGTTACTTTTTGAAGAAAGCACCAGGAGGATGGTTTTAGTATGACCTCCCTGCTGAAAGTTTGTTCGTTTCTTTCTGCACGTCCAACTTTGTAATAAAGTTAGAATAGAGGAAAGCTTCCAAAACAGAAAGTAGCGAATGGATTGTCATAAGATCGAATGGTAATACTTGGCATCTTAGTACAGTAAGTATGCTGCTTAGATGACATCTCAAAACCGAATTCTTAAACATTCCATCACAATAAAATTCTTTCTAGATATCAATATTTAACATAGTAAGACTTGATTCATTTAGTTAGCCATTGAATATGCACCCCCCAAAAGGACCATAGCTCATAAGTTTCGAGTTAATTGCACAAATTAAATCCCTGCGCTGTGGAAAAAGCCATACGAAATGTCCAAGAGCTGTACACCAGAGAAGGTTACAGCTAATCAGAAATACACACTTGCGGAAAGGACAGCAGGCATGAAGAAACTTGTTCTAAAAATAGATTAGTTCAGATAACGCCATCATCTCTCTGGTTCACCAATGCCACCATCTCCGGACCTTTGAGTCTGTTCCTCATCTTTCATTTTCTCCTTTTTGTTTTTCTTATTTAGGTGGGACCCTTTTTGCATTTATTCGATTTAATCCCCTCTGATGAAGAATACTGAGCAAGGTCGGAAGGAGGCGAGGTATCCAGACAGGGCTTCTGGTAAAGCCACATAAGAAAACATATTATCTTACAAAAATACAACAAGAATAATGAGTACCGATTATTTTTCAGAACCCCCAAAAGAAAAGAAAACAAACACCAACGGATAAGGATCTAGGAAAACCAAGAGAAGTTTACCTTTGGTCATTTGGTGGTCCTCTCCATCTTTTCTCGCACCTGGTCATAAGCATTTAGCAGGTCTGCACGTTTATTTGCTACTTTTACGAGAGTTTCCAGAGCTGCAAAAGATAGAATCAGTTATGTTACCAAGATGAGGCAAAGAAGGATTGCATACATGGATAAGCCACAAAGTTAATGCCAGATTTCACTGAGTCCTGTAGATGCTAGAAACACCCGTTCTAGAGTTCATACAGTATATTTGGCTAGAGAAGAGAGAGAAATACACCACCCTGTCTCTCACGCACACGTCATTTCTATTTAATATTCTAAACTCTCAAAAGGTTAGCTTCGCCCGGGATTTTTTGGCAGTCCAAGTCACTTCCTACCGTATACCTAGGTAAAAAGGTACTTCTGATGTTTCTGGAGGTAAGAAAGCAATTTACCTGTCTCAAATGACAATTGGGCAGCTCGAAGCTTGGGAGAGACCAGCATCCCAAACATGGATAATGACTTGAGCCGCTCTTTTCGAGCCTGGTAAAGAAATACAGTAACATTAAAGTTGATGTATGCAATAATGCTCAAAGCCAAATAAATAAAAAAGAGGTAACCAGGAAAATAGATTAGTAAGATTGATCTGAGTCCAAAAAACATCTGTAAATGGGAAAGTTAAAAGGTATTGCCAAAAAAGTATGAAATCCAATTAGGTATCTTTGATTATATATCTAAGCTGAACTCTGAAAATCCAACTTTTACAGATTTATTACTCTTGATCTTGACCAAAAGGTTGAGAAAAGTAAAACTCAAACCTTGAAGATTTGCACTTCACTTATCCAATTTTGGCTACTAGCTCGGATATCAAAACCAAGGAGAGTTGATGGACAATTTCAATAGAGTTAGTGAATGATGGTTTGAAAAGCTGATAGACAACTTGACATGTAGAAGAGAAATAGTTTCTTCAAAACATGTCACTTCAAGGGCCAAATGGAATCTTAATAATGGATATTCTGTCATTTTTGGAATATTGTGAACTAAGCTGAGACAAAGATACATTTTGCATGTCCACAAACTAAATTAGACTAGTGGTACTTGTAATTAGTAGAAGAGGCAATGTGGAACGAATGTAGGAACACAATTAAGCTGATATCCATGTATAGAAAGCAAAAGTAAACTAGCTATGGCTTTCAGAGTGCTTAATAGAATACAGAAGAAGAAGAAGAATATTTCTTCATTTCAGTTTTATGAATTCACACAGAGGAAAACTGCATTAAACTTTGAATGAAGAGAGGGGATAATACAATTGGGAAGATATGTCAGCTAAAAACAAGTTTACAAAAGTTTTAAAATGTTTGGTTATCGATATTCATTTCCAAATCACGTCACAGAAAGAAAATTTGATAATCCTTATCAGAAGAAAAGAAAGGACTCAATCCAAATCACGTCACTGAATATTTTTTTTCAGATGGTACTCAATATTAAATAAACTTATCAGGCATGGAGCATTCAGATATGGTGTCAGTACCTGCTGAGTCTTTGCATCGAAAGGTGACTCTGGCAAGCTACATTTTCAGAACTATTCATGCATGCGATCAAGTAACTCAATTAGAGGTTGAATATCCTAGCTTACCCGTTTCATAGATGGGGATTTCTGTTTCTTTTTTCCTGGGGGGGGGGGGGGGTGGTTGGCACTGCATGGATTGGGAGAGTAATTGAAAAATGCACTATAAGTTCCAGAGGCAAGCATTGCCTAATAAAATCATACCACCTACTAAGCCACTTACTTGATCATCAACCGTACGTGGTGATTCAGTAGCTTCTGGCATTTCTTCCTGGACTTCTTTAAAAATGTAAAAAGAAAGAAAGTTAGAATCTTTGTTGTGATAGATGCTTAATTCAGGTAAAGGAATAGAAGATGTGTCCTTTATTCAGTTATATATTACATTATCTTTTGCTGTAAGTGTCGAAGAAGCATTCCTTAAACTGATTTCCATGGCACTAACAAATCAGGTGCTGAAGGAACAACAACAACAACAACAACTACCCAGTATGTTCCCACAAAGTGGGGTATGGGGAGGGTAATACGTACACAGGCCTTACCCCTACCCGAAAGGGTAGAGAGGCTGTTTCCGGCCGACCCTCGGCTCAGAAAAAAGAGAGAGAAAATCAACAAACAAAACAAAACAAAACAATGTTAGTAAATCCGGGATAAATCAAATAAATAATTATCTAAACATAAAACCAAAAGTAGAATGACATGCAATAATACCAATCGGTTACTACCATAAGAGGCACAACACAATACATTAATTAACTAACATTGAGATATTGTCATGCAGTCTGCACTACAAACACTGAGAGAGAAACATTTCCATGCTTATACCTCAGTAAGAGTAGCTGAAAATTCAGATCTAGTACGTATTAGAACCTAGGAGGTGCTTTACTTAATATTGTGTTAACTGCCTAGTATCTATTATCATTTAAACTACTTTTTAAGCAACATTATGAGTGCTAAAAGAGCCAGAAACATGCATTTTGTACCAGAATTTGAGGAACCGTCCTGCTTCAGAACCTTTGGGCTGCTGGATTTCCTCTGTAACAGTTTATCCTCCTCAAATTTTGCTTCCTCGGAAGAGCTTTTTGGACTCTCAGACGATGCCCACTTACACAAACTGAAATGCAATTTCTCTAATTCAAGCCCAGCTACATATTAAAAACATTACAATCGGATTACTACTTTCAATGCGGTTATGCAAACTAGCAGAAGAGAAGTTCCACTACAGAATGAACATGATACAGATAGTTTTGTGTGCGTCAAGTAAAATGCTCAAATGCTGCAAAAAAGGTATGGATTTACCATCCAAATTGTTTAACTGCAACGTAGTGGCAGCAGAATGAGACTTGAGATCAAACAAAGCACTATTGATACGTGAAGCACCCATGGAATGCCTTGCACTCGCCAACTCAAACCATCCCTGCCATGTAAGCCAAAACAAAGTAAATACTATAGCAACTTTATTGGATCGACAGTTGTTATTGCACAAATTTGAATATTCTTCCACTTGCAATCAGCTTAATCAAACTTAATATTCATTATGAGTAACATATTATATGTACACACACAAAGCATAGCTGCAAATCGATTTACACCAAATTCTGGATCCGTCCACAATTAGGGATAGAGAGGATTATAGCTGAACATATACATATCTAATCGCCACAGCTATGCGTAGACATTACCCCTCCCCAGACCCCACTTTTGGGATTATACTGAGTTTGTTGTTATAGTTATACACATATCTAATTGAGCATTCGGATTTTCTCGTTTGGAGAAAAAAAAATCAAATCACAATAGATGGGTAAGCTAAAAGGAAAGGAAGAAATTGTAACCTGGCGAAGTGATGAAGAGAAAGAATTAATAAGAACTAGATAGCTATCAGTTGAATCCATAAACTCCAAAACATTCTTATCGTTTTCGTGGACGGAGCTCTGCGTTTCTGCAACTTCCGCCTTCGCCATATTGAAATCGCAACTCTGTTAAGCTAGGTGTAAGTGACCTTAATTTAATTTAGTTTCATCTCTATGTTGACATTTTGGCAAATATTGTGTGTAAGTTTATTTTGGTGCCTCAAAGATAATTTTAAGTATATTTAGTTCTTTAACTATGCTAAAGTGAGCACTTTTAATCTCATCTATGCAATGTGTTTAAAAATTAACGGTGTTACCCAGCTCTAATTCATGAAGGAAAAATATTGTTCTGAAGCAAATTGTTTCGGTCTTCTTTTATTGGATAACACAAATTATCACTTTAATTCTTCATTTTTAGATAATATCTTCTAAAATTTTGACTCACTTTATACTTTTGTGGGAGTACGGAACCGAAATAACTCCCAAATAAACAAAAAGTACCCTTTTAAACTTAAAAAATAAAAAAATACCAAAATAACCATTTCGCAGTATAAAACTACAAAATGCACTAACGGCCGTTAGTGCAGTTTTATACTAGGAAATGCATTTTTTTTTTGGTAATTTTTTTTTTGTAATTCGCAGTATAATACTGCAAATTACTGTTCATTTTTTTTTAAATTTCGCATTATTATTGCATGTTATTAAAAAAAATTAGCAAATTTTGTCGTTTTCACAATTAACAAATTTTATTTTTGTTGTGTTATTGGTTGCTAATGTTTGAGTTTATTTTCATTTGCAAAAACTTGTACTTTTATCATAACTAGTCTTTGTATACGCGCGTTGCGCGTGTACTCTATATTTTTTAATTTATTCTAAAAAGACAAAATTATGGTTGATTAACTTGCAAAAGATTTTTTCTTCTTCTCATCATAATGCAAATTATTCAATTGCTTTAATAAGTACTACATATTTATTGTTTGCAACATATAGAAAATAATAAATTATTTTTGTAAAAATAGATTAATTCAGTCGTTATAGTATGATTAATCTACAATTCTTCTTTTTATCTAAACACATAATCATGCATATCAGATTCTTTATCTGGTAGTATTTCGCAGATTGTAACCTCGTTTTCTTTTTTTAGTATGTTATTTTCAAGTATCAAATGATAAATGATTTAATATTACTCTGTAAGATAATTTATAATCCTGAAATTGTATCATTGAAAAAATTTAATTCTAACTTCAAATATATTCTCAATAAAAGGTAAGCGATCTACAAAGTTAGAAGAAAAAAAAAGGAAAAAATACTCTTATACTGAAAGTTATCGAAACTATCCTAGTTTGTAATTACAAGTGCTTATTTAATATTCCTATATTTAAATGTGGTCGCAAGTATTTCATTTCTAGAATTGGAAGGAATTGGAAATTAATGTCCTAAATATTAGAGAAATAGTTAAATAACTACTTATAAATATTAGGAAATAATTAAATGGATATTGCTAAATATTAGGAAAATAACTAAATGACTAATTTGTCAAGTGTGAATTCTATTTTAAAAGGGTAAAAAAGGCAAACGATATTTCGCTAAGGGCCTTCGTGCTTTTAATATAGTATAGATTAAAATATGTCAAAATCTGAATTATTTAAAAATAAATGTATCTAGTAAATTATTCTTAGGAAAATTATTTATCTTCTCAAGTATTTTGATGCAAAATTACTTGTAACTCATAATATTATGCATGCCGCTTATAACAACAACAACAACAACTACCCAGTATGTTCCCACAAAGTGGGGATATGCATGCCGCTTATGTTGCTTTAAATTAATACTAGTCAGTTAGAAAGTAGTCTAAAAGTAACCAAAAATAGTGGACTATCAAAAAACTTCAACAACAAGTTATTTTGTATAAATAAGTAATGGATTTAAATTATATATCTTCATAATGTAATCAAAATATAATTTATTATGTTATAATATCTTATTTAACGCTTATTTTTAGCTATCATATGATTAATTAATGTTATTAAATAGAGTAATTTTATAATTATTTTTTAATTGATCTGATTGTATAAAATCATATTTACATAATGCATAAAATTCCTACAAACTATAGTTAGGAAGCATGATGAAAATAAACTCAAACATTAGCAACCAATAACACAACAAAAATAAAATTTGTTAATTGTGAAAACGATAAAATTTGCTAATTTTTTTTAATAACATGCAATAATAATGCGAAATTTAAAAAAAAATGAACAGTAATTTGCAGTATTATACTGCGAATTACAAAAAAAAAATTACCAAAAAAAAAATGCATTTCCTAGTATAAAACTGCGAAATGCACTAACGGCCGTTAGTGCATTTCGCAGTTTTATACTGCGAAATGGTTATTTTGGTATTTTTTTTTTTTAAAGTTTAAAAGGGTACTTTTTATTTATTTGGGAGTTATTTCGGTTCCGGACTTTTGTGGCTCCCAGATATAAATAGTTTTTGACATATGCTAAAATGATAATACAACCGCCTTATTCGTCACTTCAATAATATGCCTAGAAGTAGAGGTGTCCATCAGTCGGTATACTACGGTACGGTATTTAGACATTCTGGTTTGGTATTTTCGGTATTCGGCTTCTTAAAATTTTATACCAATACCGTACCTAATTAAATTAGGTATGGTTTGATTTTTCTCCTTTCGATTTCGATTTATTCGGTTTGAATACTAACTACTGCATAGAGCCATATACTTTAATAGTCTTATTAAAGTGCTCTAAAATATAAAACTGAAAATGTTTGTTAACAAAAAATTTGTACAAAACTAGCAAATATTGAACCAATAGAGAAAATTATACATAAAAAATATTTGATCATTAGAAATTTTTTATTACTTGTTTAGAGTTAATTGATGAAGTTTGAGAATAAAGTGAAGTAAAATTTTAGATTTTTTATATTTATGTTATAATTGATAATATATATTTTGTGAAATATAATATATATTTCGGTACGGTATCAGTATTTCGATATTTTATCTTAAAATACCAAATACCATACATAATACCAATTTTTTAAAAAGCTTAAACCAAATATCATACCAATATCAAAATATCGTATAACAAATACCAAAATTTTCGGTTACAATATGTAATTCAGTATTTACCAAATTATACCCAAACCTACCTAGAAGTGATCATGGCAGTTCAATTTTTTTCTTCAAATTTTAACTTTTGTTTTGGAAAAATCAACTGAATTTTTTAAATGTATATATTTACAAAAAAAATATACAAATTTTATATCTTTTCGGCTATTACTTTATAGGCGCTATACAATGTCATGTTCTCATTAAAAACTGGCACAAAAGAAAATATTTTCAAGGTAATTTTTTAGGAAGACATTATATAAAAATAAGGAATTAAAGTGATAGTTTGTGTTATCCAATAAAAGGAGAGGAAATGTTTTGCTTCAGAGTAGAAGATTTGCTCCATCAATCAGATTTAGGGAACACCGTTAATTTTTTAGCATATTGTGTGAATGTGACTAAAGGTGCTTCACTTTAGCATGCTTAAGGGATTAAATATGCTCAGTATTATATTTGAGGGACCAAAATAGATATACCTTCAAAGATAAGAGACAATATTGGTCAAAAACTCTCTCGATGTTAATACACCTCGATCCGACACTGCTACTCAACTCATGACAATTGTATAAATTGACCAGCTTACCCTTTCGTCAAAAATCTTGTGAAGACGGAGATTTTTGGAACACAAGGCAGAATAGCTTCATGGCCACTTAAAATTGTTGAGTTTTTAAAAGCCAATGCATAAACTTGCTACTTTCTCATTTGAACACCCAAACTCATTTTTTAATAACTAATAAACATATCTGACAAGAGATAGTGCACGTGTATATTACACATATACATATGTCCCCATTTAGTCAATAAATGACTAAGGGATGTCTTACATGCTAAGGGCACAAAAATCCTGACCCCACAGATCGGGGTCTCCTCTTTCATTCCATAGATCACTCCGCCCCTCATTTTAACCTCTCTCTGAGCAAACATTCCCTTATTCTTCTGGTTCTCTATGTTCCTCTATTCACGCAAACCCTACAAATTATCTGACCTAAACTATAGCTCCAAATGCCATAGCCTAGTGTATTCTACAAAAAATAAAAATAAAAAGATCCTATATAAACCTGTTCAAATTATAGCTTTAGTCAACATTTTTGGTGACATTTTCAATCATTTTGGCTTCAAAGTACCCGTTTCAAAATCAACTAGGGTTTTGAAATTGTTCATTTCAATATTACGAGAATTACCAAAAATATGATAGTTTCATGCAGTGGCCACTCTGTGACGACCGAAAGGGTCATCGCCTGTTTTCCTCATCTGTTATGTGCTTCTGAGACCTTGAAAATCTCATTTTATATTGCCTCGATTTGCATGCGTAGTTCTGGCACATAGCCGAAAAGTTTTTATGTTTAAATATGTGAATTCTGTAAAAACAAATTGAAGAATTTTGATATTAATATGATTATAGTTGACTTAGTCAACATTTTTCGTAAACGGACCCAGACCCAAGATCGGACTGTCCCGGAAGGTCCATAAAAAATATGGGACTTGGGCATGTACCCCGAGTCGAAATCCGAGGTCTAGAACTTGAGCAAAATAATTTTTGTTAAATTATTTTTTCTGAAATTATTAAGGAAAATAAGAATGAAAATTGATTAAAAGACTATGATATCGGGCTCGTATTTTAGTTTCGAGGCCCGGTACAAGTCTTATATATTGTTCAAGTGCTTTCTGTAAAATTTGGTTCAAAACGGACGTCGCTTGACATGTTTCGGACCTAAATAGCTAAAGTTAAGGTTTATGAACTTTGAAATGAAAAGTGATGATCTTGAGGCTTGATTCAATGTTATTTTGGCGATTTGATCGCTCGAGTAAGTTCGTATTGTCACACCTCCTTTTGGCGCGCCCGCTACCCGGGGGTAGAAGCGTAAGGGAGTTTTTCCAATTTAAGTGACAATGTTCGAAACGGGATTATTTTATTTTTTTATTTTTAGAGTCGCCACTTGGAATAAATTATGGTGTCCCAAGTCACCGATTTATTTAAATCCCGAATCGAGGAAATTTTTCGACTTTCCAAATGAAGTCTGCGAACCAGAAATTCTAAGTAAGGAATTCTGTTGACCCGAGGGAAGGTGTTAGGCACCCCTAGATCCCGTGGTTCTAGCACGGTCGCTTCAATTATTATAAATGGCTAAAAATATCTGATTTTTTACATGCTTATAAATTATACGCTCTAATTAAACTTTAAACCGCTCTGTTAATTTGAAACCATACCAAAAGAAAGATTAATTACAACATAGACTCGAATTTTGACAAATAGGTGAAATAAAAGGGTATCCGGATTACTTTGAAACTATCAAAAACAAAAAAAAAAGGATTGATTTTTAGATTAAACAAGAATTCAATTTATGTAAAGACGCATAGTTTTGTCATTTTTCTAATCTAAACATGTGCAAAATAATTCCTTATTTCATGACTTATTTTCTTAGGGCCAAATAAAAAGCTCTTAAACTGCATTTGTTTCAAATAAAAGCTCTTAATCGAGATACGAGTGTATACATCCTGATTTTAACACATTCTTTTGAACTCTAATGCCGAACTAGATCGAGAATTTATTTGCACGTGACTCGTAAAATTAAGACAGTTGATACTTACTAACGAATTGCCAAGTTAACTCTAAAGTTTTGTCTTTGAAACCACCACTATTATTACAGGCTTTTGAGGAAATTAAATTTGTCCCAACACTAAAGTTTTACTACGAACCATCGTTGCTACAAAAACTTATAAAGCATGCTTATTGCAAAAACTAACTCAAACTCTATTTAAAATTTAGTTTTTTACAAACATGTGACAATGATTCAAACATAGCACTAAAATTAAATAGATTTACATGCTAATCAAAAAAGGCGACTTAATTTCAACCCATGATTTAAATCAAAGCATGCAGCGGTTCTAGTTATCCAAATATGCTTTACAAAAGCTAATGTACACATATAGAAGATTTAATCTAAATTTGAAGCTAACAGACAGTGATCCAATGCATAAAATCAGCAGGGCATTCTTATTTCCAGATTAATTCAAGTCTAACATCAACAACGAAATCCAAATTGTGTACCTGAAAATAGGAATTCAAAAGATGAAGAAAAGGTCAATCGCAGTATTCCGACAGTAACAGCTAACAGAAAACAGCAACACCAACAGCAACTAGCAGCAACCAACACTTTCAAATGGAAGAAACCCCAACCAACTCAGCTAACCAAAGATTGAATGATAATCAAATCCAAAACATGCATCAAAACAGCCACCAAAAAATTCCAGAATGGTTTCAAAATCAACTTGGAATTCTAAATGTGAGTGTTCTGCCAGTGAGTGTCAATGCGAGTGTGTGTTTCTCAATGTTTCCAGCTTTCTCTGTGAGTGTGTGTATTGCCAGATTCTCGATGTATTCTGCCAGGGATTGTATATGTTCTGAATATAAGAGTATGTCTCTTTGTGTGTCTGTTTCCAGATTCTCAAACGTGTGCCAATGTGTTTCTGTTTTCCAGTGCCTCTTTCTATTCTCAATGTGTTATGCCAGTGATTGTATTTGTGAAGCAGCCTGTGTATATTTCAGAGAGTGTTCACTGTGAGTGTCTATTGCCAGTGTGTGTGTGTTCTCTTTTATAGTCATTAACAGATCCATCAAAACCCTTTTTTAATCAATTCTAAATCTGTCCAGCTCAATACATCCTTTTGTACTTCCACTCAAAACATTATTCAAACTTGATTTATTCATTTTAAACTTTAAAGTTGAACTCTAAATGGAATGTCAAGCTGCCTTACAGATCTTATTATCTTTTCCATGTGCAATGCATCACTTTACACCCTATATTGTTTTTCTTCAGATTCCTAAACCAAACTCAAACAACTAATACTCAAATCCAATTCCAATCCTATTCATTATCACAACAACTAGAAACTTACAACCAAACACAATGTTGAATCAAAAATAGCACAATCTGAAATTTGTTCCAATGTTCTAACAAACAACCTAACGAAACTAATCGACAAACTTCAATCAGTCGGATAACAACATGTGCAATCGATAACAAAACAATCGCAAAGACAGTAATTCACAAACTCTCGGCCAGAGTAATCAAAAGTGAAGAATTAGCTATTCGACGAAGTATCGAATCGAATTCCTATCTCATAACTATGTTATCCATAACGAATAATCAGAAGCAAACAAGTCGACCAAATAAAAAGGTCCCAAATAGATGAAGAAGAAAGAAAATGTGGAAACATCCGAGAAAAAAATCAAACAACAAACAAAAGATTACAAAACAATTAAACTAAAGCAACGAGTATAATTTAAACAAAAACAAAGAAGAAAAAGAGATACCTTGAAACAAAGAATCGGCCGACTTGGGGTCTTGGTCATTTGAGGTCGAAAGGACCTTAATTGAAGTGTTTTCTAAGTGAAAACACATCAATTAAGGTCTATTAGACCTCAATTCAACGAAATCCGGCTACCAAATTTCCTATTCGGAATTTAGGGTTCAAAATCTTCGATTTTGGGGTTCAACGATTTCTGGCTAAATTCGAGTGGAAATAACGGTGGTTGGGGTGTGAGGGAGATGAGGTGAAGGTTTTGTGCGAGTTTTAGGGCTAAAGGGAAGGCGCCGCCACCGGAATCTCGCGGCGGCGGCTAGGGTTCATGCATGGATTTGGGGATTCGGGAGATTTCGGTGTGATTCGAAGGGAAACGAGTTCATGGTTGGAACGGAGGGGATCTTGGGGTGTTATGGTGTAAATTTTGGGTGATTTGGGCCATCGGAACCGCCGTGAGGCGAATTCCGATGGCGGGAGGCGGCGGAGCTTGGGGAGGGTTCTTCATCTCTAAGGTGCAAAGTTGATTTAGGGGAAATGAAGATGGATTTGGGATTTTGGTACCCAAAAATGCAAGGTTAATCCTGGGCCGTTAGATCATGAGGGATCAACGGCCAGGATTTGATTTAATTGGGTCCGGATTTTTTAAACCGGGTAATGGACTGGGGCGGGTAAGGAGTTTTGGGCTGGTATAATTTGGAGAGGTCTTTGGGTAATGAACATGTGGTCCAAGCCCAAATCAGATTTTTCTCTTAATTTATTTCCTTTTCTCTTCTCTTTTAATTTTAATTCTCAATTTATTAAAACAAAAATTCTAATTTCACTACAAAATCAATTAAATTATAAGAAATACTAATTAAGTTATATTAACAATTAACACAATCAATTTAAACATCAATTAAATATAAGTCACACAATTAGGCATTTAAATGCTAAAAAATGTAAAAGATGAATTATTTCTTTTTGTGATTTTCGTTTTCGTAAGATAAAATTAATTACTCCTAATTTCAAACTAGATAAGAAATGTAAGCACGACATATTTTTGTATTATATTTTTTTTTATTAATTTAAACACATATAATCACGTATATACAAATGCAAACAAATACCAAAAATAACACAAAAATTCACAAAAAAAATACACACCATAAAATAGACAATTTTTGTTTTGATTTTGTGGGAGTAATTCATGTTAGGCAAAAATCATGTGCTCACAGCTGCCCCTCTTTGCGCGGAAACCACGAAGAGTTTTCGTGCAAAGATAAATGAGCAAATACGAGCGATTTTTGCCCGTTTGAATACTCCGTGGGAAGCATTTTGAAAGAGTTTGACCGAGCCTTTGCTTCGGAGGCCTCCTACATATCCTGGGCTAAACAGGAATC
>JASVEL010013249.1:0-78852 GCA_032618575.1 Nicotiana noctiflora | reverse complement strand
TTTTTGTAGTGAAAGACTTGGGTGAATTAAAATATTTTCTAGGGATTGAAGTCTTAAGATCTAAGCATGGGATCTTACTCAATCAAAGAAAATATTCTTTGGAGTTGATTTATGAGCTAGGTTTGAGTGGAGCTAAACCTGCTGTAACACCTATGGAGGTTAATCATAAACTCACAACAGTTGAGTATGATAAAACTATTGGAGTAAGTGAAGAGGATCCTTTAAAAGATGCAACAGGATATCAAAGACTGATAGGAAAGCTTTTGTATCTCACTATTACTAGGCCAGATATCAGTTATGCAGTGCAAAATCTAAGTCAATTTATGCAAATGCCTAAGAAATCTCATATGGAAGCTGCAATCAGAGTAGTGAGGTATCTCAAATCTACACCAGGTATGGGAATTCTATTCAAGAAGGGTGAATCAGATGTTTTAACTGCCTTCTGTGATTCAGATTGGGCAGTCTGTCCAATGACTAGAAGATCAGTCAGTGGCTATGCAGTTAAATTTGGTGAATCTTTGATATCTTGGAAATCAAAGAAACAACATACTGTTTCAAGAAGCACTGCAGAGGCAGAATATCGAAGTATGGCAACAGCAGTTTCAGAGTTAGTGTGGATACTTGGCTTATTTTCAGAATTAGGAGTATCTATCATGAAACCAGTTACACTATTCTGTGATAGTAAAACAGCAATGCAAATAGCTGTTAATCCTATCTTTCATGAAAGGACAAAACATATTGAAATTGATTGTCATTTCATTCAAGAACACATTAGAAGAGGGCTGATCACTACTCAGTATGTATCTACAAAGGACCAACAGGCAGATCTCTTTACAAAAGGACTGCCATCAGGACAACATCATTTTTTGCTCGGCAAGCTAGGTGTCTTAAACATTCTTCATCCACCAGCTTGAGGGGGAGTATTGGAAGTTGTAGTTATGATTAGTTAGGGACTAAATGTGATACATTGTAAAGTTAATTAGGGTCTAAGTGTATGTGTGTAAAGTTAAGGTTACTAACTAGTTATAGAGTTAATTTTGTTGTATATAGTCGGTTATATCACTGTATTTTCAGTTGAGTTTTCAGTGAATAAGAGCTCTCCTTCTTCTTCTTCTCTCAAAGTGATATTTCATGGCTAATTTCAATAATTACTTAGTTGCTTTTGAAAATATCTCTGTTACTATACTATTTTTGGTTACGATATACCATAGTTTGATTCTGATTACATTCTATTCCTGAAAATTATGTAATTAATAGGGCATCAAAATAATCAGAAAATCTTGCAACAGGGAGGTAAGATTTCTCCTGATAAAAAGATGTATTTTTCTTCATGCTTACTAATACTAGCAAAGCTTTTAATTGTGTAACTGAAAAAATAAATATTAATTATCCAGTGGTGAAGCGTTAGTATTGAAAATTTAGAGGTCTTCTACTATTGTAATACACTGCATCTCCGTTTCATTCGCTGTTTTAATTCCTCATATCCCCACAAATTTAGAGGTCTTTAATTAATAACGCACCCATCTTCTATATAAACTTCAATTAATTTTCCTCCATTTTAATTTTTTAGCTGCTGGCTTGCTTGAAAGCTGGCACCTTTTGTATATTAACACTAATAAAAACTTTTTTGTTTTTTTTTTTTTTTAATTTTAAAAAGGGCCTCTAGCAACACCATTGCCACCGGAACCGCCGCCACGTAGTGGCTGATGAAACCTAGTTCAACCATAAATAAAATCATGGCCAAGCTAAGTTTCGTCCCAGTTGTGTTTGCCTTTCTGTTTCTTTCATCACAGACCTTTTGCAGTGCTCATGATGATAATGAAGTTGGTATAAAATTATCTTTCATTAATCCCTTTCTCATATTACTTTTTCACCTTCTTGTGTACTCTATTTTATATGTTAGTTTATCAACTAACATTGTTTTTATATATATGTTTATAACGGTGATGCCGGGTCGATTTATATAACTAAATTCACGAGATATCTGCTATCTTTTACCCGTACAAGTATTGGTATAGATGAAAAAAAAAACCTATTGTTTGCAATAGAAGTATAGGACTAATGAAGGTTTGTCTCTGAGATTGAATCTAAATATAGCCTATTATTTTCTCATAGTGCATGGCAAATATATAATTTTTTACTTTAATAATATGTGGTAACATTGAACTTTGTTGTGGTGGAAATGAACAGATGAAAGACTCGAACATTTTCCAGCTTCTCTTTGATATTCATGTGACGCCGTATTTTGGGGTTCCTATTGTAGTTCACGTAAATATTATCATTTACCCTTCAAATTCTATTTTGTGCTATTTAATTAATGGAAATTACGATTTGAAAGTAATAAAATGGGTAAACAAGTTGATCAATCACCGTTGGCTTGCCTTACGACAGTGTTAGGCGGCATCACGATCTTTAGTGGATGCTTGTGCAAGCGTACTATCATAGCTATATTCATTTATATTTGACATAATTTTTCTTTTCCAGCGGTAAGCTTGCTTGCTGTGGTGTGTCAGGTCGCCGGTTCGAATCAGCCTCTCTGCAAAAACAGGGGGAAGGCTGCCTAGAGTATTCCCTTCCCCAGACACCCACGAAGTGGGTATTGAACTGGGTCGGCCCTTTATAATTTTTCTTTTCCAATAAAAAAGGACATACTAAGGTGGCTGGATTATATATGTTAAACAAGAGAAACAAAATAAAAAGCGTTTTTGTTTTTCTTTCGTTCTGCAATGATATTTATTTCTTCTTCTTCTTCTCCGATCCGATTCTTGTATATATATAAAATTATTATTTTTTCTTTTGTGTGTCAAAACACCAGATGATGAGTCAAAATTCACTTACCTGTTGGGAACAAACGAAGGACCAGAGAATTGGGGTAACCTAAAACCAGAATGGGAACTATGTAATACTGGCAAATTTCAGTCTCCAGTTAATATCCGTAACAAAACTGTGACGGTTACAACTGCTCTTCAACATTTGAAACCAAACTACAAAATTGCACCTGCTATTATTACTAACAGAGGTCATGATATCAAGGTATATATATATACACTGACCATGTAAAATTTTCTTTTTATTTAATTTAATATAGATTTGCCAAGTAATTATACAGTTTCAGTGAATCCAACTATTAATTTTTTGGCAGTTGCAATGGGAAGGAGATGCAGGATATATGAATATTGATGGTACTGAGTATAAATTACAACAATGTCACTGGCATACTCCTTCTGAGCACAAAGTTAATAATAAATGGTTTGTCTCGTTATCAATTCCATTTGGTCTAACATTTTAGTCAAATTCAAGACAAGAGGGCATTAATGATTTTTGTCCAAATCTACTTTGAATAATCTTTAATGAGAAAATATATAATTTTGTGTGCCAAAACTTTAAAAATTTTAGGATAATATTGATATTTGCAGCTTTGCAATGGAGGCACACATGGTTCATCAGAGTGCTGATGGGAAAATAGCTGTGGTTGCAATACCTTTCAAAATTGGAAGCCCTAACCCTTTCTTTGAGGAGGTAATTAATGATCCAAATCATTTTAATATGTATTCGATCTTCTCTTGTTCCTTCTATTTCACATCTTCCAATTTTAAAATTCTCTAAATTCGTTTCACTATTACAACAACATCAACAACAGCATACCGATTATTATTTTACATTATGGGGTCTGGGAGGGTAGTGTGTCCAGAAGCGAATGTATGTAAAAATTTATTAAAATTGCAAAAATAGTAGATATGAACTCATAATTTTAAAATATAATGGGTTCAATATTAAAAACCTTAAAATTGAACACATAGAATTTAAATTGTGGATGCGCCTCTAGTGTGTATGCAGACCCTACCTTGTGAGTAGGGGTGACAAAATGGTTAAGTAAAACAGTTAACCACCCATATTATCCACTAAAAAATAGTTTGGATAATGAACTTTTTAAAAATAGATCAAATATGGATAAGAACCATATTATCCATTTAGAAAAATGACCTAACTTTTAAATTTGTAAAGTTTCAAATTGAGGGTTACTCAAGTTAGAGAGACTAAAAATTCTCTCAAAACTAAGCATCTACAAGAAGTCATGGATAATATGGGTTACATATTATCCGTCGGTTAATTCGTTGTTTATCCGTATTAAATATCGACCGGATCGGATAATTGATCCAGTTTTTATTACCCATGATCGACCCGAATCATATCTGACCCGACCCACCCGTTTGCCACTCTACTTGTGAGAATAGAGAGATTGTTTGGGAAAACCTTAGTACGTAAACATATTTTTAGACAAGTATATGTTTAAAAGTGCAGACATTCTATAACAAATCCTTTTCTTTTTCTTTATGTTTCAAGAAATTTACGCTTTGTCATATTTTTGTTTTGTATCAGTTAATGCGTAACATTGAGACAGTTGATGAAAAGGGTCTGAAGTTGGGAATGGTTGATCCTCAACAACTTGGGATTGGCGATGAACCTTTCTATCGATACATTGGTTCACTCACTGTTCCTCCTTGCACTGAGGGTATCACTTGGACTGTACTCCACAAGGTATCCATTTTTATATTTAGAATCGTATATGTTTTGGGTCTAATTTCTATTAATTTTGCTAACTGCATATTTATAATACATGCAATTCTGAATTAATTAGTATCTTATTTCTTCTTTATTGGCTAACTAATGTAGGCGAGGACTGTTTCTATGGAACAATTGATGGCATATAGAAGTGCTGTTCATGATGTAAGTATTATTTCTCATTTAGGGTGTGTTTGGTATGAAGGAAAATGTTTTCCATGGAAAATGTTTTCCTAGAAAATGTTTTCATGGAAAATGAGTGATTTTATCACTTATTTTCTCTTGTTTGGTTGGTAAGTGGAAAACATTTTCCGGAAAATATTTTCTATGTTTGGTTAGAGAGTAAAAAATAGTTTTTTAGAATTTTTTTTTTGCAACTCTCCTACCCCTCCCCCTCCCACCTCCCCCACCCCTCCCCTTCCCGAAGTCTCTAAAAATTGACACAATCTAAAGGAACTAATGTGATGCTTTACTTTTTAACGCAAAAATCGCATATTTCCGAATCGGTAAATTTATAATTTCTAAACCCGTAAACTTCCGAACTCATAATTTTGGAACTTGTAAAATATTGAGTCTTTAAATGATAAATAATAAAATTAAAAACTGAAAAATATATTTTAAAATTTTTTGGGGGGGGGGGGGGGGGGGGGGGGGTGGGGGCGGGGGGGCGGGGGGGGACAGTAAATCGAAAAAAAATAAAAATTTAAATTACAAAAAAAAAGTAATTTTTTTTGTGGGGGGGTGTGGGGGGAGGGTGGGGGTGGGGGTGAGGGGGTAGGGAGTGGGGGTGGGTGGTGCAAAAAAATAAGAAAACAGAAATTTAAAATTATAGAAAAAAAATTAAGGTAAAAGAAATTTTTTTGCGGGGTGGGGTGGAGGGGTAGTAGGGTGGATGGTAACGGAAAAACTGAAATTTTTCTAAAAAAAAACTGTTTTTTGGAGAGGGGGTGGGGTGGGTTGGTGAGGGTGAGAATGGTTGAGAAGGAGCTTTGGAAAATGTTTTCCCTTCTTTTGATAAGGAAAACATTTTCCTTCAATTGGAGGAAAATGAATTGATAAGGAAAATGTTTTCCAAAACATTTAAGCCAACCAAACATGGGAAAATTGGAAAACATTTTCCAGAAAATGTTTTCCTTCATACCAAACACACTCTTAATCGTCCTAACTTCAACATATTTTATTCGTATATTACGGACTTATCGTTTTCCGTAAGTTGAGAAATAAAATTTGTTTGTTGATAAATACTCCCTCCGGTCCATAGTAAGCTATAATTTTGTTTTTTTATTTCAGTACAAAATAAGTGTCTATTTATATAATCAATAAAAAATTTAATTTTTTTTTACAAAATTATCCTTACGTACATATCCCTAAAAACTTTTTCTTACTCCTCACATTAAATATTTAATTAAGGGTAGTTTAGTCATACTCCCTCCGGTCCAAAATAAGTGATTTTTTGGCCTTTTTCTTGTAGTCCAGAATAAGCGATTTTTTTCAAATTTCGAGAACGAATTAATTATTTTTTCCTACATTGTCCTTGGAGTAAATAGTGTAGGAATATGTGGTAGGAGTGTTTATGTGAGATAATAAAAGTAAATATGGTCAATTTCATTGCTAATTAATGCTAAAATGTAGATTTCTTAATATGTGTGAAAGCATTCAAAAAAATAACTTATTTTGGACCTGAGGGAGTACTATTTTTGTATAGAAATTAGTGTAATTTCAATGGGCGTGTCAAAAGCAAATTGATCATTTATTTTGGACGGGAGAGAGTATGTATTTACATTTTAACTTAAATAAACTGATAATGCAAATTCGTTTTACGTATTTTAACATGTTACGGCTTATATACACATACTAACAGTGTACTTTTAAATGCAAAGCAATTATGAGTAAATCTCATTTAGGTTTTGATTTGTTAATTTTCTTGTTTTTTTTTTAATTATTTAAAACACAGGGATTTGAGGCAAATGCAAGACCAGTTCAGAGCTTACATAAAAGACCAGTATATTTAGCTATATAAGTCCAAGAATGAATGACGCCAACTTCAGATTAGATTGTACTTGCATGTGAATATGGAAACAAAAACAAAGTTTCTTCATTGCAATGTAAAACTGTGTGTCTGTTGTGGTCAAGTGTTGGAAATGGCCTTTTGGAAGAAGATATTTGGAACCCAAAAAGTCATATATAGTTGAGGTCCACATAATAAAGGAAATATACACTAGTCTTCACTTTCTTTTCAGTACGTGTATATCTTTAATTATGCATTATAGTGTAAATATTATTTACACAATTCATGGAGTAAACCTCTCCCTTGCAAAGGCAATTCTATATCCAGAGACTCAAACTCGTGACCTCTGGTTAAGGACGAAGGAGTACTTACCACTCCACCGTAACCCTTATTGGTGAAGACCATTAAATCTTAAAGGTGAATTAAGTAGCATTAAAATCGAACATCAATAACATGATTAAATAGGCCCTGTATTTAGGTATTATTACAAAGTTGCGACTTCTCCATATTCGCAAAACATAAAATCTTTAAGAAAAAACATAGCTACCACCGTACGTTTTTGCGAAATTGTTATGCATTTAGTTTTAGAGTCTTTAGACTAACGAATGGTTTAATTTGAGTTTGATTTTGTTTATTTGACGTCTTTTAACATTATACTCCTACAAAAGTTATTAGAAATTTTTTTAGTAGAATCAGATTTCTTGCAAGTTGATGTTAAATTTCGGAATCCTACACCTTGACTTTGTCATTCAAAAAGTCAAGAAGTCAGTAAAGGCAAACATTTGAACTTGCAAATCTTAGAGAACAAAAAACTAACGAATGAACGAAAAAGAGAATAATTTGGCGTGGTAGCATTGTTAAGCATCGAAAAAATCAGGTTTCATGTGGAAGCTAAAAAAACAAATCTTGAACGATAATAAATCAGACAACAGAAAAAATATATCAAAAGAGATAAAAATATTTAACGTGGTTCGGTTAATTGACCTACATTCACGGCGAAGATGAGCAATCCACTATATAAAAGAGTACAAAATATCGAGAGAACAACCTCACATAGAGGCAAACACAAGTGACATACGAACACTTGTCCCATAAAGTTCTCCCCCTAAACACGACTTTCAAACCTCATATAGCTACGTTGTTGATGTTACTCAATGAGAATGAACGATCCTAATTTATAGAAGTCCAAACATTTTCCTACAAAAAAAAAAAAAGACTAACCAACTATGAGAGATTTATAATTTTCATAAATATGTTGTTCTTTCTTTCTAGAGATATGAAATCAAATATTTTAAAAAAATTAGAATTCATGATGAAAAAGTTAGAATTCACATCATTTGGAACCATGGAACAGATCGAGTACATGGGAAAGACGAGGGGAAGATTCTTTTTTTTTTTTTTTTTCGTATCTTAATGTCTTTCATAAAACCAAGTCGGCTCAAGAAAAATACTACTAACAGTACTAGCTATAAAGTAATGTGAAAATATATCTTAAATATATTGCATTTAATGTTTTAATAACGCCAAATATATATCTTTTCTTTTTAAATCATCTTTTTATATGTTACTCCATCCGTTTCAAAAAGATTGTTATAGTTTGACTTAATATAAACTACAATAAAAAAGGAAAAACTTTTGACATACTATGTAGTTTTAAATAAGTCATAATATTTATGTGCCTACAAATATTTCTTATTAGTGAAATATTGAAAGGTGCCAATCTTTTGAAACAGACTAATATGAAAATAGTGCCCATCTTTTTTAAACAGAGGGAGTATAAGCTTTAAACTTTAATATTTTTATTTTTTAAAATCACAAGATTAATATTCTTAATATATTATTAATAACATTAGTTTAAGGAAAAAAACTCAAAAAAATCTTTTACAATCTTAAATTTTCGTACTATATAGGATAAAATATGTTACATTAAACGCTCACATGATGAAGCGATATGTGTAGCGAAAAATTGAAAACAATCAAGTCTGAAGGCAACGATCTCGTTGGTTCCCAAAAGGAATGGTGTTCATAAAGGCAGCATAAATGACTGCCACCTGTAGCATTTAATGAAGAATATTCTATAGCATAAAGTACATAGACTGTTACAGAGAAAATGACATTCACTGCCTACCGTTACACACCCTTCAATGGCTCTCATAATTGTCATTTAAGAATGACTTGATCCTAGGACCTTATACCCCAGGTACAATTATAAATAGAGGGTTTAGCAACTGTTGTAAGAGATACGACTTTTATGACAAGCAAATACTATAATGATTCAAAGTTCAATAACATTTGATCTTCTTGCTTATTAATATTGTTACTACTGCATCCGGAATCTATACTCCCGGAACCAAGATTTGTGCTATCTCATCCGATTCCAACGCTAAGTTTTAAATTCTTGTTCAATTTTATTTATCATTTTGGCATCAAATCGATTCACTTGTCTATAAATTACGCATAAATTTGACTGTACCCTTTTACGGGTAAACAGTTTGGCATCCACCGTGGGGCTTAGACAATTGTGTAATTAGTTGATCCTTGCATCTATTACTAACCTGCTTGATTTTTTATTCTTAGCAAAAATTATAAAAAATGGTAGATAATGATGTCAACATCGTACACAATGTTGAGGCCCAAGTAAATCAGCCTCAACACGAAAATTCAATCAATGATACCCACAACAAGGGAATGAGGCCATGTCGGTCTATGGCGGGCAGTATCTGCATCACGTTCGAGAGGCAACTTCTGATGATGTTGAAGAAGAGCACGTCGCTGAAACATTGAGGATCCTGAGCGAGCAACAAAAAGTTATTATGGGTCATCTCTCACAACAGGCCTAGGTCATGACGGAGTTGAGGCAGGTGTTGTCGGGTGCTTCCAATAATGCTAATGGACAAGGTCTAGTTCCTCCCGGTGCTTTCGCAAATCGAACAACGCAAAGGGTCAATAACAACACCCCGAGGGGGCAAAATCGGATTTGACAGCGCTGGGGGGGACAGTAGTTATCCGATAATAACCATGAGAATGATCTAATTAAAATCAAACTCATGCAGTTAATGAGGGAAATAAATGCCACAATGGATCAGATTTCTAGCGCACCACCAGCGTTGAAAGGACCAGACTCAAAGAAATATACCAAATTGTCGTTCGAATCAAACGTGGCACTAAAATTAATTCCGAAGTGGTTCAAAATGAACGTGCCGAAGTATGATGGATCTTCAGATCTGCATAAGAACATAACCACCTATACAACTGCGATGAAGGGAAACAATTTAGCTTCGCACGAGATTGAGTCAAGAAATTCGGGGAGACCTTCACAAAAAAGGGCCCTAACGTGATATTCACTCTTGCCCGAGCATTCAATAGATTCCTTTGAGATGCTCACAAATTCTTTTATCAAGGCCCATGCCGGTGCCAGAAAATTACATACCTGAAAGGCTAACATATTCAGGATTTCACAAGGAGAGTCTAAATTATGGCGAGAGTTCATAACCAGATTCTATAAAAAAATAGAATATTGCTCCCACTCGTACCAGACGAATAGGCATCTGAAGCACTTACTAAAGGGCTGAATCTGAGAAGTTCCAATGCTTCCCGAAAATGAAAGAAAGTCTGTTCCAGTTCTAGGCAACAACATGGTCTGATGTTCACCACCGCTACAAGTCAAGGATAATAATTGAGGATGATTATCTCAGTTTCCCGGCATCAACCAAGGATTGGGACTGGGAGAAGAATAAAGAGAGATCAAAGGAAGATTTCACACATATCGACGGTCTTAAAGTGGTCAATTTTTGCCTTATGAACGGGCCAAAGGAAGCAGAAGAGGTTTTCGGTTGGCAGATAGATTCGCTAATGATAGGAGATCTGATCGCTTCCAAAATAACAGGTCATTACAGGACAAGGAGAAATCTAGTTCCTGAGATTCCTCCTATCCTAGGCTTTTCCAATATAACTTCAACATTAGTGTAGTAGAGCTGGTGTTAGCTATGAGGAACATCAAGAAAGCACGATTCCCGAAACCAATGAGATCTAACCCAAGTCAGAGAGATCCTTATTTGTGGTGCGAATACCATAGGACCAATGGTCACTAGACTGGGGACTGCCTACATTTATAGGAGAAGGTGGTGAAATTGCTAAAAAATATCCATCTCAGTGAATTGTCAAGTGATCGAGCTAAAAACAATTATGGTCGCAATCATGACAATGTGAAACCTTTGAAAGTAGAGGAAGATCCTCCACATTTAATGATCAACATGATTTTGGGGGAAACAAGATTAATGGTCTGATCTTTTCGGTGGCAAAGAAGACAAAGGTCTCAGTAACCAACAGTAGGAGACTCCGAGAAGTTGCATAGGATGATATTACTTTTACGGAGGAAGACACAGATGGAATATTGCTGCCGTACAATGATACCATGGTAAACTCTTTAAATATCTTAAATTTTAAATTAAACATGTTTTGGTGGACCCAAGAAGTTCGACTAATATTATCCAGTGGAGAGTGTTGGAGCAAGCCAAATAGAAGTATTATTCCTGCCACAAAACTCCTCGACGGGTTCAACCTGGGAAGCGTAACAACTCGAGGAGAGATCTTGCTACCTACGAATGCCAAGGGAGTGATGAAGACAACCCTTTTAGTGGTAGTAGACGGCATTTTAGGCTACAATATTATCCTGGGGAGACCATGATTGCACGAGATGAAGGCCATACCGCCAACATATCATCAATTATTGAAGTTTCCAACTCCTGAGGGAATTAAACAAATAAAGGAGACCAATTGGCGGTAAGGGAGATGAATGCAATCTTAGTTTCTAGTAGTAAAGATAAGGAACATGTAGTATATCAATTACAAGAATCGGCATCCGCTCCCGAACTGAGTGAAGTCAACTAGGAGGTGGAGGAGTCAGAATTGTATCAGGTACCAAGATATTTCTAGGTACCAGGAAAAAGACACAATAAAATTCACAGCGGAAGAACTTTAGCAAGTAAGGGGATTTGGTGATTTTGGTCGGCAATGGAAAATTTGATATCATGGTTGAAATGGAATTTCAGAAGATGGAGTAGGTTTGTGGTGTAATTCCCGGCCTGTCGTTACGGGAATTTCCACACCGTTACCTTGCAATTACATATTTTATGCTTTTATAACAGTATTAGAGTACATCGGGTGAGTTAAGAGTGATTTGAATTGAAAATGAAACAAATAGCATGTTTGAAGAAAGCTTGAATATGGAAAGTCAACCAAGAGTTGACTATTGAGTTAGAGTGCTCGGAACCGGATTCTGGATGATTCGACTAGTTCCGGGGGATCATTTATGACTTAGGAGAGCAATCGGAATTGAATTCGGAGGTCCGGTGTAGAAATAGGCTTGAATTGGCTAAGGTTGAATTTTGGCGAAATCCGAACGGTAGGTGAGATTTTGATCCGGGGGTCGGAATGGAATTCCGACAGTTGCAGTAGCTTCGTTAGGTGATTTTGGATGTGCCTGCAAAATTTGAGGTCATTCGGACGTCGTTTGGTCGGGTTTTTGATCGAATGTGTAATTCGGAAAGTTTTAAGAAATTTAGGCTTGAATCCGTGTGTAATTGGTGATTTTGATGTTTAGGGTGGTGTTTTTATGATTGGAACAAGTTCGTATCGTGTTTTGGAGTATGTTGGTGGTTTTCGTTGGGGTCCCGGGGGCCTCGGGATGAATTCGGACCATCAACCGGGCATTTAGAACTTGGAAAAATTCTGCAGAAATTGCAGTCAGCAATTGCTCTATGCGATCGCATAGAAGAGTGGAAGGGGCGTGAAGTTTACTCTATGCGATCGCATGGAGGGCATTGCGGTCGCATAGTGTCCGGAAATTGTGCATTGCGATCGCGGGGGCTCGATTGCGATCGCGGAGGGTATTTGATGCGAAGCTATGCGATCGCATGGCTAGGCCTGCGATCGCAGAGAACAAATTGGAGGCATGAGAAACTTGCTCTATGCGATCGCAACAAGGGGAATGCGATCGCATAGAAGAAATCGTTCCGGCAGTGAATTAAATCACAGAACAGAGGGGTCGCGGGTTCATACACCCAAAACGCCATTTTTGAGTTCTAGAGAGAGAAACTCACGGGAATTACTGGTAATTCATCGGGGATTCGTCGGAGGTAAGTTTTGTGGCTTAATTACATCATTTTAACATGAAATCCTTGGTTAAATCCCTGTAAATGGAAGATTAAAGGTGGGTTTGAGCCCTAAGCCTAAATTGAAGAAAAACACCGATTTGAGTGGGCAAACGGAGTCCGATTTTGGTAAATTTTATATGTATGGACTCGTGGCGAGACGAGGGTTCCAGAAATGTGAATTTTGTAAATTTTCGGAATGTGGGCCCGGGGCTCGGGTTTTGGCAACTTTGGGAATTTTGATGTAAATTGAGTTATTTCGAATGGGTTGTGTTTAATTAGCCTATATTGATGTATTCTCATTGATTTTGAGCAGATTCGGCATTCAAGGTGATTGAATTGCGAGGCGAGCGCAAGGCGGATTAAGGCTTCTATCGGATCGAGGTGAGTGGTGGTAGTAAATAATGTACTGAGGGTTTGAAACCCCGTACTTGCACTTTACAGTGCTATGTAGAGATGAGACACGCGTCATGTGACGAGCGTGGTGGCATTGGGATTTGGGGATTTGACTTGGTCCTTCCCGACTAATAGTATATTGTGCCTTGTGCCGATTTGTATAACATTAGGGGACCTGTAGAGTTAGGCGACCCTTAAATCATGCTGGCTACATACACCCAGCCGTAGTATATCATGTTGGATACATAAACTCAGCCGTAGTTATAACTGTATAGCATATCATGAGCCAATACTAGATGTGTACTTGGAGGTAGACATAGGGTGGAATTCCTTATTCTAGCTGAGTGAGCCTGAGAGGCCAGGTCTATATTGACTGGGATAGGGTCGAGGACCTATTGCGAGGTATTATATATATATATACCTATATTGGATCGGGCTGCACGCCGCAGCAGTATATATATTGGATCGGACTGCACGCCGCAGTAATATACATGTGGGACGGACTGCACGCCGCAGTATTATTGCGCTTGGGCTGTAGGAGCCCCTTCGGAGTCTGAGTCTGCACACATTCCAGTGAGCGCGGTATTATAATATTATATGTATATATATATAATTTGGATCGGACTGTACGCCGCAGTAATATATGGTGGACCTGGCTGCACGCCACAGTATCATAGCGCTTGGGCCTAAGGAGCCCCTCCGAAGTCTGCACACACCCCCAGTGAGCGCCGTCGACGTTAAATGGCTGCACGCGGCAGCGGTATATGTATTGGAGCGGGCTGCACGCCGCAGCATTATACTTATTGATATTCATATATATACTAAAATACTGATATGATATAGACATATGTATATGTCTCCATATATTGAGATAGCTGTATACCGTAGTGGTATGAGTGAGAATGTGGTCGGTGTGGGACCTAGATGGCATAGATGTGGACTGGATATTGGGGGTATTCATTATAGTGATGACTTACCTGTGAGGTTACCCTTAGAACTGTATAGTGATAGTACAGGTGTTCTCACTTCCAGTCGTTGTTTATTATTGTTACTCACTGAGTTGAAATATACTCACCCCACTCCCCGCATTTTTGTGTGTGCAGATATACAGGATTAGGAGGGCAGTTGTGCTATCGCAACTGCTTGTGTTATCGCCATTCTATGGAGACTCCGAGGTAGCTGCCGACGTCCGCAGGACCCGATATTTCTTCCTACTGTCTTGATTTATGTATTGATTATTTCTTTCCGCTCCGATCTTTGGTTGTAAACCTTATTACACTTACGTTCTTTAGAGGCTCATGACTCTTGACCCTTCGGTCTGAGGGAGTTAATATGTTTTGGGACTTGGTTCCCTGTTTGATATATTTATATCACTGTTGCTCATGACTTGATATGCTTAAATGGCCTAAAGAGAGCTTCTAGCCCCGTTATTGTTATTGATTGGTCAGGCTGGCTTAGCAATGTGCTGGGCGCCATCACGACCGGATTTGGGGTCGTGACAAGTTGGTATCAGAGCCTAGGTTTACTAGGCCTCGTGAGTCTTGAGCCGGTTAGTAGAGTCTTGTGGATCGGTACGGGGACGCCTGTACTTATCCTCGGGAGGCTGCGAACCTTTAGGAAACACTTCACATTTCTTGGAATTCTTATCGTGCGTACTTGATTCGGCTTGAGATATAATTTTTGAAATTCCTTCCACACGTCTGTGTACGCATCGAGCGCTCAGTAATGTAATTGCCTTATGGCTTATGATTTCCTCGAACGAGGGGCGAGATATAATCTCGGTGAGTTCATGTTGGGCCAGTCAGGATGACTTGAGGCCGGATCCTTGTCTATGTCTTGAGCACCAAGATATTAATTTTGCGAGTCGGTATTATGAAGTTCATACGATTGGTACTGATCCTTATTGTGCAAATGGCAGTTTGATAATGGGAGAGCTGTAAGGTATTCAGTTCTTATTGTGATTTGATATGTAGCCCTAGCTATGGGCGTGAGAAATAATTTTCATATCTCGTAATTGGAGGGTAAAGTGCCTTAGGTGTAGTGGAACGAGTTTAAACTCAGGAAGACTAAAGTGATTTTGCTATGTGTATCCTCGTGGAAGGTGTTGTGATGAAATGCCAAATTGAGAAGAAGTAGGAGGGTTGATCCCCATGTGTAATTGAAAGGTATTTGATATGTGTTATGATTCGAGCAGGTACAACGCAGGTTCAAGTATAAATATGATAATATAATTCGTATAGTATTGAGATTTAATGTTGTTGAAATACATTGTGATATCTTGTTGAGTTGTGGAAGTATAGCTAGGATGGTTTGGTGATTCTCTGGCAGGTGGATAGGCCAATTTACAAAGGAAACTCTGCCGAAATTTTTGGAAAATTCGGGACTTAGAAAAGATTTTGTCACCTAAAGAGGGGCGTAACTGTTGTGTGTGAATGAATGCAAGAATTGCAAAAGAGTTAATATTTCTGATGATTCGAATCTCCGCCGAAGCTTGTAAATGACTTGAGTTTAATCTCATATTAACATTTCGGCATCACTTGAGTAATATTGATATGAGTGGTTGAAAGTGCTTTGATGAATGGCTTCGAGCTAAGTTGGGGAGGTTGTTGTTGGTTAACTGATTGCACTATTGTGTGCTATGTTGATTCTGTCTCTAAGTATGTTTGGGAAAATTCTGATAAAGGTTATGGTGCTTCGTAGATGTGAAGAAATACTAGGGTATTTTGAACTTATGTTGGTAAAGAATGTTCGGTGAATAGAAAAGAAAGATAGCTAATGGTATACTGTATGTAAACATGTTTTGCGGTGTTAGAGTTCTAGCAAGGCACGAGTGGTTCTGTTCCATAAGACAGTTGAATTACAGCTGAATAAGGGTGAATGACACCCAAGAATAGTCCGGTGGTGTTCCAGATTTTGCTTGTAACGGTAAGGTGTCTTAAGATTGTGCATGTGGCTAAAGATGGCGGTTTCGTTAGAAGAGATCGGTACTTGTGTTATATTATGTGAATGATGGGATTCTATGTAATCCGTATTGGAAGGTAATGGTAACGAATTCAAATCGCAAGAGGTTCTTCAAAATAAAGTATTGTAGGATGTGATCCTTCTGGGAAATATTGAGAGAGTATTCAGTGGCCTATATGTCTTAGACCGTGTGGTCTTATGTACGAGTCTCATGTGGTAACATGAGTTGATGTATTATGGTACTATAGTAAAGACTGATATGAAATTAAAGATGAATTAGAAAGGAAACTGGATAAATGGAACAACTTGTTAATAAACCAGAATGGTATGAAAAAGGAATACGACTAATTCCTGGTATATGGTTGAAGTAATGAGTCTTACAGATATTGTGCAGCAAAGCTTTTGAGAGCTGGCAGTTGTGTAACTTGATATGGGTATAAGGACTCAGTCCTGGCGGTTTAATTTATGCAATGTAATTGGGAGAAAGAGTTTGCGATGTGTTATACCGTAGTTTGAAAATGAGTGTATTTTTCCTGTTGGTATGCGAAGCGTGGAATGTGTAATGAGTTTTTCTTCTATATGGGATCACGAAAGTCCTTGACTAGTGGAGTGCGCCGATATTGAGGCGGAGGAAAGGGATATGAATTTCCATGTTGTCTTAGTGTGATATGGTATACACGATGTGTTATGGAAAGTTGATAAGGGTATATTCAAGGTTTTGAGATCGGTTCATAATATATGGGAAGTCAATAAAATTATTGAGCAGCGCGGACAGCTGCAGGTGAATTAAGAATCGATCTTTCTGATAATTTAAGAAAATGATACTGCTATTCTATTAACTTGGCAAGGAATATGATCCAAAAAGGACAAGGTAATGTAAAATGATGATATCCAGTTGTATGGTGGTATTCTCTTGTTGGATCGACTATAATAACTGAATCGTTGATGGCATAGTGAAATTTCCGAATGGCCGTCGTGGTATGAATGGACGCTTGATGTGCGTTATGTATTCGTACGGTGGAGTGTGGAACCAGGTATTGTGATTCATGTGTTGTATATGTGTTGGAGACTTGAAGTTCTCGTTAGTCCGCCTATGCAGTGGTTGTATATCATGGGTATCGACACCGTTTTGTGATTTTCGAAAATCAGAAGCTCTAATGGCTTTTTCTCTCTTGACTTGATAAAACGAATTTGGATTATGATACTCGATTGCTGACTGGTTGTCATGGGTCAGATTGTCTAGACTAATGTGATATGGACTATGTCGGAAAATGGCACAAATTGCATAGCAGAGAGCATCAGAGTATGCTCCAACAGAGTAGTTGTACACAGGACCAGCGGGCGGCTGGTAGGCATTGCTTTGTCAATTGGACCTTAGGGGCGGATGTCGGTGTAGAGGTATCTACCATTGATTCAGTTCCAGTATTGAGAAACGTTGTCGGGTGCAATGCAGGTGGCCGAGCTTGAGGCTATGTATATGTTGTTGCGATGAGCGACTTGTCTCGATGTGCATTCCCTTTACTAGGTGTATTCGTGGATCGGGTGGCACGCCGCCACATGTATGGTATCTGGATCGGGTGGCACGCCGCCACATGTATGTTGTTGGAACGGGTTGCACGCCGCAACAGAATATTGTGAAAATGTAGTTAGTGGTATGTTACCGTGTATACAGTACTTCCTAGCTTCTGAGGAATAGTCCGTATTAGGCATCGCTCGGGGAATAGCACATCGGTTGTGTCCTTTCAGGATTTGATAGCGAATATCATTGTATCACCGCAAGTGTGATTGATTGCTTGAGTCCAGACATAGATATGCGTGTGGCTGACCGTTTGAGCTTGGTAACTTGAGGTGCTTCATGAGAATTGGTGTTCGGATAGAATGATGAATTGTGGCAAAGCCACGTGATGTTATGACCTTTCGAGGAGGATTCGGGTACTTTAATTCTATGATGTGAGACAAGATTTCAGTTATGTGTTGTGATGGTATTGAGGAATTTGAATTATAGCTCTTGTGTGTGAGCCGGTTGTCATGATTCGAGCGTGTTCAGATCGTTCTTATTGGAGCCTATGTTGTGCTCGTCGTGGCTTAGGCCGGTGTTGAGATGTCATATCACCAGTGCGGTGTGTTAGAATCGAAATAACCGTTGGAGTCATTAATGAATACGAGCATATTGGATCTTAGCTTGTTAGAAAGGTAAAAATCGAGGTTTGGCTCCGAAACCTATCGTGGTATGAGTTTTAAAAAGGGAAATAGATTCACCAATGGTTAACCTGAGAGATGGGTTCGGTATATCGCGTGCTTCAACTGCCGTGGGCAGGATATGGAGGTGTTGGAATAAGACTCTATCTAATGAAAGAGGTTTTCAGCTAGTATTTGGTTATTGTGGCCGGTTGTTGTGATTAGAGACTATCGTCTCGAGTGATTGGGTTGTCGATACATCATACGATCTCACCGGAGTAGTGAATATGGGTTATTGCAGTGGATTCGAGTGTATCCTGAGTATAGGCATGGGATTTGCAATTGGCATATGATTTCAGAAAGTACAATGTGATTTATGGTTCAGATGGTCCGTGAAATTTTGACTATATGGTGTTTTCGGACTTATGTGAGATAGGGTGACGTATGATCGCCCGAATATATGCTTGGTAAGGTCATCCAGCTATTGGGTTGCTTCTAGTACAACACTGAGTCCGCTCGAGGACGAGCGTTTGTTTAAGTTGGGGAGAATGTAACGACCCGGCCTGTCGTTACGGGAATTTACCAACACCGTTACCTTGCAATTACATATTTTATGCTTTTATAACAGTATTAGAGTACATCGGGTGAGTTAAGAGTGATTTGAATTGAAAATGAAACAAATAGCATGTTTGAAGAAAGCTTGAATATGGAAAGTCAACCAAGAGTTGACTATTGAGTTAGAGTGCTCGGAACCGGATTCTGATGATTCGACTAGTTCCGGGGGATCATTTATGACTTAGGAGAGCAATCGGAATTGAATTCGGAGGTCCGGTGTAGAAATAGGCTTGAATTGGCTAAGGTTGAATTTTGGCGAAATCCGAACGGTAGGTGAGATTTTGATCCGGGGGTCGGAATGGAATTCCGACAGTTGCAATAGCTTCGTTAGGTGATTTTGGATGTGCCTGCAAAATTTCAGGTCATTCGGACGTCGTTTGGTCGGGTTTTTGATCGAATGTGTAATTCGGAAAGTTTTAAGAAATTTAGGCTTGAATCCGTGTGTAACTGGTGATTTTGATGTTTAGTATGGTGTTTTTATGATTGGAACAAGTCCGTATCATGTTTTGGAGTATGTTGGTGGTTTTCGTTGGGGTCCCGGGGGCCTCGGGATGGATTCGGACCATCAACCGGGCATTTAGAACTTGGAAAAATTCTGCAGAAAATTGCAGTCAGCAATTGCTCTATGCGATCGCATAGAGATGATTGCGATCGCATAGAAGAGTGGAAGGGGCGTGAAGTTTACTCTATGCGATCGCATGGAGGGCATTGCGGTCGCATAGTGTCCGGAAATTGTGCATTGCGATCGCGGGGGCTCGATTGCGATCGCGGAGGGTATTTGATGCGAAGCTATGCGATCGCATGGCTAGGCCTGCGATCGCAGAGAACAAATTGGAGGCATGAGAAACTTGCTCTATGCGATCGCAACAAGGGGAATGCGATCGCATAGAAGAAATCGTTCTGGCAGTGAATTAAATCACAGAACAGAGGGGTCGCGGGTTCATACACCCAAAACGCCATTTTTGAGTTCTAGAGAGAGAAACTCACGGGAATTGTTGGTAATTCATCGGGGATTCGTCGGAGGTAAGTTTTGTGGCTTAATTACATCATTTTAACATGAAATCCTTGGTTAATTCTCTGTAAATGGGAGATTAAATGTGGGTTTTAACCCTAAGCCTAAATTGAAGAAAAACACCGATTTGAGTGGGCAAACGGAGTCCGATTTTGGTAAATTTTATATGTATGGACTCGTGGCGAGACGAGGGTTCCAGAAATGTGAATTTTGTAAATTTTCGGAATGTGGGCCCGGGGCTCGGGTTTTGGCAACTTTGGGAATTTTGATGTAAATTGAGTTATTTCGAATGGGTTGTGTTTAATTAGCCTATATTGATGTATTCTCATTGATTTTGAGCAGATTCGGCATTCAAGGTGATTGAATTGCGAGGCGAGCGCAAGGCGGATTAAGGCTTCTATCGGATCGAGGTGAGTGGTGGTAGTAAATAATGTGCTGAGGGTTTGAAACCCCGTACTTGCACTTTACAGTGCTATGTAGAGATGAGACACGCGTCATGTGACGAGCGTGGTGGCATTGGGATTTGGGGATTTGACTTGGTCCTTCCCGACTAATAGTATACTGTGTATTATGACTGATAATGAGATTATAAATGTGTAGTTGGGCTAATAGCCATGTTTGGGGCCTTGTGCCGATCCGTAGAGCATTAGGGATCCTATAGAGCTAGGTGACCCTTATATCGTGTTAGATACATAAACTCAGCCGTAGTTATAACTGTATAGTATATCATGAGCCAGTACTAGATGTGTACTTGGAGGTAGACATAGGGTGGAATTCCTTATTCTAGGTGAGTGAGCCTGAGAGGCCAGGTCTATATTGACTGGGATAGGGTCGAGGACCTATTGCGAGGTATTATATATATATATACCTATATTGGATCGGGCTGCACGCCGCAGCAGTATATATATTGGATCGGACTGCACGCCGCAGTAATATACATGTGGGACGGACTGCACGCCGCAGTATTATTGCGCTTGGGCTGTAGGAGCCCCTTCGGAGTCTGAGTCTGCACACATTCCAGTGAGCGCGGTATTATAATATTATATGTATATATATATAATTTGGATCGGACTGTACGCCGCAGTAATATATGGTGGACCTGGCTGCACGCCACAGTATCATAGCGCTTGGGCCTAAGGAGCCCCTCCGAAGTCTGCACACACCCCCAGTGAGCGCCGTCGACGTTAAATGGCTGCACGCGGCAGCGGTATATGTATTGGAGCGGGCTGCACGCCGCAGCATTATACTTATTGATATTCATATATATACTAAAATACTGATATGATATAGACATATGTATATGTCTCCATATATTGAGATAGTTGTATACCGTAGTGGTATGAGTGAGAATGTGGTCAGTGTGGGACCTAGATGGCATAGATGTGGACTGGATATTGGGGGTATTCATTATAGTGATGACTTACCTGTGAGGTTACCCTTAGAACTGTATAGTGATAGTACAGGTGTTCTCACTTCCAGTCGTTGTTTATTATTGTTACTCACTGAGTTGAAATATACTCACCCCACTCCCCCGCATTTTTGTGTGTGCGGATATACATGATTAGGAGGGCAGTTGAGCTATCGCAACTGTTTGTGTTATCGCCATTCTATGGAGACTTCGAGGTAGCTGCCGACGTCCGCAGGACCCGATATTTCTTCCTACTGTCTTGATTTATGTATTGATTATTTCTTTCCGCTCCGATCTTTGGTTGTAAACCTTATTACACTTACGTTCTTTAGAGGCTCATGACTCTTGACCCTTCGGTCTGAGGGAGTTAATATGTTTTGGGACTTGGTTCCCTGTTTGATATATTTATATCACTGTTGCTCATGACTTGATATGCTTAAATGGCCTAAAGAGAGCTTCTAGCCCCGTTATTGTTATTGATTGGTCAGGCTGGCTTAGCAATGTGAAATGGAATTTCAGAAGATGGAGTAGGTTTGTGGTGTAATTCATGAAGTGTGTGTAAAATTTGGGGTCATTCGACATTATTTGATAGGTTTCGGTGTCGTTTGTGAAATTTGAAAGTTTAAAAAGTTCTTAGGATTGAATCCGAGGGTAATTTGGTGTTTTGATATTGTTTTGAGTGATTAGAAGGCTCGACAAAGTTTGAATGATGTTACAGGATGTGTTGGTATGTTTGGTTGAGATCCCTAGGGCCTCGGGTGAGTTCCAAGTGGCTAACGTATCAAGTTTGAAGTTTAGAGAATGGAGGAGAGGGGGCGAGGTGCGAGCCGCAAAAGTGGGAATTTGATCGCAGGAACGATAGGAAGAAGAGTTGGCAGAGTCCGCAGGTGCGAAGTGTTAGCCGCACATGTGATGGTCGCAGAAGCGGAAGAGAGGGCACAAGTGCTAGGCTGAACCACATAAGCAAGGATATCCGCACCTACGTGAGCGCAGACGCGGTCTCGAGGCTGCAGGAGCGAGGTTCGAATTTTAGGTGAAGTTCCGCACCTGAGATGGTCTTTCCGCAGGTGTGGCATCGCAGAAGCGACAATTAGACCGCATATGCGGTATCGCTAGGCAGAAAGTATAAATAGCACACTTCACAAATTTTGGTTCGTTTCCACCATTTCCAAGTCGGTTTTTGAATAAATAGAAGATGAAATGACCATATTAATTAGTTACTAATGTTAAACTACAAGAATTTATGATGAATTAAGCTCAAAATGCCCAAAATAGGCGAATACAAATGTCTCATCAGCGCAGCAGCTATCAGGTGCACAAAACTTAACCTAAAAATGGTAAAATATACTATTTATACTGGGCTGGAAAAACTGGACAAAAATACCCCTGCTGGGTCGGCATGGACCGCACATAAATGTGTCATAAGGCCAAGTCCAAAATTTGGGATCAGTTACGAGCTGTTAGATGAGATTGGTTGAACGGTTGCGATCAGTTATGACCAAAATGGGGTTGTTTTAGTCATTTAGGGATTGGACCGGGTAGGGATTGGCTGGGGCGGATTGGAAAAAAAACTAGGCCATGGGAATCAAGCCCAAACGTTTGATACAACCCTCTTTTTATCCTTTTCTTGACTTTTAAATCCTATAAAATTAATTAAAAACATAATATGTACAATTAAAATAATTGTCTATTTTTAACATTAAAATAATTAATTAACTAAAAACTAATGAAAGAAAAATTACTAATTTGCAATTAAAATTGAAGTGTAAAAACGAACCATATTTTGTGATCTTCATTTAAATAATAAATGCAATTAAGACCTAAGATGTAATGCATGAAATATTTTAGATATTTTAATATTTTTTCATGATTTTAAATATTAAACATGCAACCAACAATTAGCAAGATATTCCTAAAAATTCTATAAAAATTAAAATTATTGGAAAAAATCTATTTTATGAATTTATAGGGGTAAAAACATTCAGGCAATAATTACGTGCTCACACATTGATTACAAGCAGTTGAACAAATTCATAATAAAGAACAAGTATCCTTTGCCTCGTATTGATGATTTATTTGACCAGCTTCACGGAGCGAGGGTGTTCTCCAAGATTGATCTCAGATCAAGGTATCACCAGTTGAAGATTAGGGGCTCGCACATTCTTAAGATAGTTTTCAGGTCCAGATATGGTCATTATGAGTTCCTTGTGACGTCTTTTGGGTTGACCAATGCCCCAACAACATTCATGTATTTGATGAACAACGTGTTTCGCCCTTATCTCGACTCGTTTGTTATTATAGTCATTGATGATATTCTGGTGTACTCGTGCAGCCAGGAGGAGCACGCTGAGCAATTGAGAGTTGTATTACAACGATTAAAAGAGAAGAAACTTTATGCTAATTTCTCCAAGTGTGAGTTTTGGCTCAGTTCAGTGGCATTCTTAGGGCACGTGGTGTCCAGTGAGGGTATTCAGGTTAATTCGAAGAAGATAAAGGCAGTCTAAAGTTGGATTACACCATCCTCAGCCACATAGCTTTGCAGCTTTCTTGGTTTGGCGTGTTATTATCGTCGGTTCGTTTAGGAATATTCATCCATTGCATCACTCTTGACCAAATTGACCCAAAATGGTGCTCTTTTTCAGGTGGCCGGATGAGTGTGAGGCGAGCTTTCAGAAGCTCAAGATAGGCTTGACCATAGCTTCATTGCTAGTTCTACCATTAGCTTCAGGTTCTTATATAGTATATTATGGTGCTTCTTGGGTCGGCATTGTGTGTTCGTTGATGCAAGAGGGTAGAGTGATTGCTTATGCTTCTCATCGGTTGAAGCCCCATGAGAAGAACTACCATGTTCATGATTTGGAGTTGGCTTCCATTGTTCACGCATTAAAGATCTAGAGGCATTATCTTTATGGTATGTCTTATGAGGTGTTTACTAATCATCATAGCCTCCAACACTTTTTCAAATAGAAGGATCTCAATTTGAGGCAGTGGAGATGGTTAGAGCTGTTAAAGGACTATGTTATTAGTATTTTATATCACCCGAGAAAGGCGAATGTGGTGGTCGATGACTTGAGTAGGAAGGCGACAAGTATGGGTAGTCTTGCATTTATTCATGTTGGGGAGAGACCTCTTGCGGTTGATGTTTAGGCTTTGGCCAATCAATTTGTGAGGTTGGATATTTCCAAGCCTAATCGGGTCCTTGCTTGTGTGGATTCTCGATCTTCCTTGTTTGATCGTATCAGGGAGCGTCAATATGATAATCCTCATTTGCTTGTCCTCAAGGACAAGGTTCTGCATGATGATGCCAGAGATATGACTATTGGTGATGATGGGGTATTGAGGATGAAGGGCCGGATATATGACTATTCCTGCTTCTTTTGTGTTCTTCAGTTGTGTTTTGACTTATCGGGTTAGTTGGTTCGGGTCCGCAATAGTTTTGGAGTATTTTGAGATACTTAGTCTCTTTTGTGAAGGCCTAGGTTGGGAAAGTTGACTGAATGTTGACTTATGTGTAAACGACCTCGGGTTTGAAGTTTTATGGTACCGTTAGCTCTATTAGGTGAATTTTGGACTTAAGAGTGCGTCCGAAATGTGATTTGGAGGTCTATGGTAAAATTAGGCATGAATTAACGAAAGTTGGAAATTTTGCAATTTTGGTCGCAGTGGAAAATTTGATATCCACTACAAGAAATTCGCTATTTTTCGAGTAGGTTCGTAGTGTTATTTGTAACATGTGTGTAAAATTTAGGGTCATTCGGACTTGATTTGATAGTTTTCAGTGTTGTTTGTGAAATTTTAAAGTTTAGAAGTTTTTAGGCTTGAATCCGAGGATAATTTGGTGTTTTGAGTGATTAGAAGGCTCGACTAAGTTTGAATGATATTATGAGATATGTTGGTATGGTTGGTTGAGGTCCCGAGGGCCTCGAGTGAGCTCCGTGTGGTTAACAGATCATGTTTGAAGTTTGGAGAATGGATGAAGTTTGGAATTCAGTTATCATAACCGCACCTTCGGAGAAGGAGCCGCGGGTGCGAGCCACAGAAGCCAGAATTTGATTGCAGGAGTGATAGGAAGAAGAGTTGGAAAAGTCCGCAGGTGCGAGGGGTTAGCCACATCTGCGATGGTCGTAGGAGCGGAAGAGATGGCGCAGGTTCGAGGCTGAACCACAAAATTGTGAGGATATCCGCAACTACGTGAGCGTAGATGCGGTATCGAGGCTACAGGATGAGGTTCGGACTTTCAGTGAAGTTCCGCACCTGTGAAGGTCTTTTCGCAGGTGCGGCATTGCAGAAGCGACAATTGGACCGCAGATGCGGTATTGCTGGGCAGAAAGTATAAATAGCACACTTCCCGAATTTTGGTTCATTTCGACCATTTTCAAATCGGTTGCTGGAGCTGTGTGAGTGATTTTGAAAGGCGATTCAAGGGTTATCAGTGAGATAAGTTTCTTGAGCTCTAGTACTCCTAACTATGGTGTTCTCCCATTGTTTTGTCAATTAATTAGTGGAAATTAGGGGTGAAAATAAGGAGTTAGGGCTTGGGATTTTTGGAGAGTTTGATTTGAGGATTTGAGGGGCCAAATAGAGTCGGATTTTGACAAATATCGTATGTATGGACTCGTGAGTGAATGGGCTTTCATGTTTTGTAATTTTTGTTGAATTTTGAGACGTGGGCTCGGGGCTGGGTTTGAGCCGATTTTGGCTTATTGGGCAAATTTAGTTATTTTCTTACAATAATCATTCATTTAGCATATATTGACGGTATTGTACTGATTGTGAATATATTCTGACATTTTTCTTGGAGTAGAGATTTGATCGGTTTGAGGTAAGTAACGATTGTAAATCTAGTCCTGAGGGTATGAAACTCCAGATTTTGTGTCATGTGACTATTTTGAGGTGGCGCACATGCAAGGTGACACTCTTGTGGGCATGCACCGTTGGGGATTATGGCTTGGTCCATCCCGTATCTACTATAAAGTTGGATATTTTGTTGAAACTACATGCTTCTTACGTGTTTTAGAAAGATTTCCGTATATCAGGATGGATGCCATGTTTAGACCTTATGCTAGTGTTATTTGGACCCTTAGATGTCTTTTATTACTATCCTCTCATTGTTATCGATTGAAAATCTAATCTCAATCATGTTTATACTAATTTACTGCATAACTCAGTCTCTAATACTCCATTTTGATGCATCATATAAATATTGTTTGGGCTAATTACCTTATTTTCTGAGAGCTCGAGAGGCTGGAAATGTTATGACTGAGTTAGGTCGAGGGCCTGATTTGTGAGGATATTTATGGGATTGGGCTGCACACCACAACATGTGTTTACTGATTCATGACTGAGTAAGGCTGAGATTCTCATTGGTTTATGCCATGGTTGGCTTGTTATAGCGCTTGGGTGCCAAGTGACTCAAATGAAAAAACTGTACCTTAAACTCGCCGGTACCATAAAAACACACGAACCTAACTCACCAAGTCATTTTTCCACATAACTTCGCTACAAGACACGATCCTATCCAATCACTGCTCCACATGAAACACCCCATGTCACTATGCTTGAAATCGGTAGCCACACTCAATTGATGTCTGGAACCAAAGCAAATCATTATGCCCACGGTGAAACATATGACATACACCACACAAATTTGATAGAACATATCTGATATGCCATTCACCGAGCAACTCCCAATTACTCTTCTCGCTCGACTTCCATTATGAAACTCTGATAGACCGCACCATAGGTGCCTATACCTAACAAATCATAACATCTCACAACACATAAAGGCGACTCATAGATCCTCCAATTACTAATAGTTCAACCAAAACATCCTTCGCCAACAGCAACTCAAAATCAACAAACTGCATCGATGCTGGACACATACCCATATAGGTCTACCAATGGACCACACATTAACTCCGGATACACGCAACTGATAATTAATCCTTCGAAGATCCACATTGACTGGATCATAGCACATACTAATATCTGACTAACTTAGCCACATTTGCTTTCTACACCCAAAATCTGACCTGTATATGAGAACTTCCAGTCTCCAAGTCCATAAACACATGGATTACCATATCTGATCCCAATTCCGCCACTCTCATATATATAACTCACATTTTGTACACAATCACCCCACGAGAGATACTCTAAGGTTCTTTGGTGCCGCAATACTACCGAGATACTATCAACTTAACCACATTGCCTCTTTCTGAAACATATACCCTCATCAAACACCTAATATAGTGGTACCATTTCCTTAATCATCTAAAGATCATTTCTCAAATCATCTGAAGCTCATTTTTCTAATTATCTGAAACTGCCCGTGGAATTTATGACCTTCCATTCCAATCTGAACTGTGACCTTACACATGCAAATCTCAATCTAACACAACATACCGCATAACCGTACCACTCCAGGAATAACCATGAGAACTTTATATCCCTTTCGAGCCACAAACATCTACGCATTCACTAGTCAAGAACTTTCCATTGGTCTCATCTAGAAGAAAATTACTATATATCCCATGCTCTGCATGCCCATAGAAAGTATACATCTCCAAACCATGGTAAAAACCATCAAGAACTCTTCGTGTTCCCCTTGCACAAATCTGACTTGTCAGGGCTGAATCTTTCTAACTCGATTGAGCTAAGAAAGCCATAAAAACCTAAGAGTATCGTTGCAAAATACCTTAAAGAACTCATTGCCTCGAACACATACAAGGGATTAATCATATCCTTACCATACCGACTCGGTCTACTATCAAGCTACTCCCTCTATCTAAATTTCCTTCTATTTCATTTTCAACTTGATACTCCATCTTGCTGTAGAACCATATTCGAAAATACTTTACTCTGGAGAACTTCATGCAAATTTAAATTTTTTACCTTTACCTTCCTGATACTAACACATAAAATCCCATAATTAACATTGAAATACCACACTTCTTGGACTCTTCTAATGAAAACTCGATTTCAAACCACATATACGACTTTGTGATACCCAATTGTTACTTGAAGCATCTTTAACACATTAGAACCATTCTCGAGAGTTATTCCCTCTATTCAGACTGCACTTAACGTGATCAACATAACTGAACAACCAGTGCCTCATTGGCACTTATGACATTGCATCACATGACCTTTCCTTAGTCAGAATTTTCCTTTGCTCGAGCCATCCTCGGGCTCAATCTCTGCAACTAGAACTCATTCACAACACGCCTCAAATCGAAACCAACATAGCACATAATCGAGCAATCAGTTAGTCAATAGCAAGCTCCCCCACTTAGCTCAAAACCATAGATCAAAACGCACATAATAACTCATAACGCATATACTTTACTATTTCCATAATACCATAGTGAGATTAACTCAATCCTTCATAAGCTCGTGAAATACAGACCATCTAGTACTTCATATCTTCTACAAATCTCGCATTCACCCTCGTAGCCGCTAAATCCACTCACTTGAGCAACCCAAAATTTAAATTTCAACACGTATATTTCACTTGTAAATGAGATCTTCTAACAAACAACATAAGGATCACACCACTTCATAACACTCCACAGGAGATGACCCACCTGCTTCGCCTCAATCTAACATTTCTGCATACTTTCCATACATTACACAGTCACTTAGTTTCCCTGAGTCTGAACTCATACCGCAATATGAAATTTACTCCACTCCCAACTAGGAGAAATGAAAAGGTTCTTAATGCACCCATTACTCCGGGCTACACATCCAATCACAATGGGAATCAAACACTTAATAGTTCATCTATCCTCCACCAGACCATTCTTGTCGTATCCAAATCATATAAATACACCTCGCAGTCATAACACACTCATCACATAGCTATCTAGTCATTACTTCTACTAATAGGGCACTACCGAACGTATAAGTTCAAAACACTTGCTCACACAATCAACACCTTGGTGTTCAAGCCATAGGCAAAGATCCGGCCTCAAGTCCTTCAGAATGGTCCAACATCAACTCACAAAAATCATATCTTGCCCCTCGATCGGGGAATTACAAGCCATCAAGGAACATCTAATACTGAGCGCTCATGCACACATACGATTGTGTTGAAGGAATTCAAAGAGTTACTTTTCAAGCTGAATCAATGACGCACGATAAGAATTCCAAGAATGTGAAGTTTTTCCTAAAGGTTTTGTAGCCTCTCGAGGATAAATACAAATGTTTCCGTACCGATCCGCAAGACTCTACTAAACCTACTCATGACTCATGAGACCTATGTAACCTAGGCTTTGATACCAACTTGTCACGACCCCAAACTAGACCGGTCATGATGGCGCCTCTCGTGAAGACAAGGCCAGCCGACCTAACACTCACATTAACCATTTAAGCATTAAGATTCATTTTTAAACCTTTAATTAAACCATATTTCATGATAAAATTTTGAAATAGCTGTGCAGAATAAAAATAGAAGCCCGACATCGGGTGTCACTATTCATGACCAACTATTAAGGTCTAAATACAAGAAAAGTCTAAAAATGTACTAAATACAGTAATAGCAATATGGTGGAGGAAGCGGTGCAGCGAACGTCGTGTAGCCACCCTTCTAACTCTGAAGACTCCACTTCTGAGCAACCAACACCCGCTACCAAGTTCTGAAATACCTGAATCAGCACACGAGGTGCATGGAGTAATGTGAGTACTCCAACCCAGTAGGTAACAAGAGTAATTAAAGACTGATCAGTAGAAAAAAATGAATCCAAACTTATGTCAAACTCAATGAGCACAACATGCTTCCAAATCAGAGTACAGGCCAACCTCCCCTTTCAAAATCCAGCTTTTCGTAAAAGTCATTTTGAAATACCTTATAGCAGTTCCATCTAAGGTTCAATACCACTTAAAATAATAATAGAGATTTAAAGTCATAATTGGCCCCTCGAGCAAAACATAGTTCGTAAAAATAGCCCCTCGAGCAAAATAGTAATCATAAACACGTCATAACTTGAAAATCTTAGTAGAAATAACCAATCAGTGATTTATTTCAGAACATCTCATAAACCCTAGTTTAAATAAAAGTTATTTTAAAACATTTATGTAACTTTCCGACAGAGTCTCAATATAATATGAGTGAAAATAGTCGATAAATCCAAATATTCGATAGAAACTCAGTTTAAAGAGGAGTGAAATCAGTAAGTCCATAAACAGGCCTCTCAGGCAAAACATCACTCATATGCATGTATATATATCTATCGCCCCTAGGGCTAGCCTCTCTGTCACTCGTGACTCAACTCTTACCAATTAATACTCACACTCAGCATTCACGCTCAATAGGTACCATATAGTAACCATTGCGACATGCAGCCCGATTCATATATATAGTCGACTGCACTCACTAGGGGTATGTAGACTCTGGGAGGGGCTCCTACAGCCCAAGCACTATATTGCTGCGACGCGTAGCCCGATCCACATATACATTTGCTGCGGCGTGCAGCCCGATCCATATAAGTATCGCTGCGGCGTGCAGCCTGATCCATATACATACATATATATATATAAAGATGAGTGAAAATAGTCGATAAATCAAAATATTCGATAGAAACTCAGTTTAAAGTGGAGTGAAATCAATAAGTCTATAAACTGGCCTCTCAGGCAAAACATCACTCATATGCATGTATATATCTATTTATCGTCCTTCAGGCTAGCCTCTTTATCACTCGTGACTCAACTCTTACCAATTAATACTCACACTCAGCATTCACGCTCAATAGGTACCATATAGTAACCTGTTAGGCGCCCACCTTCTAATACGGGAATATTTTTGCACATCATGGTTTATACAGTTAAAAAGCCCACACTGGGGCAGAAAAAGAAAAAAAGAGGTAGTTTGTTGTTTTGTTTTAAGCAGGTTCAGTTCGAGATCAAGAAAAACAAGAAAATCAACAAAAAAGAGAGTCAACAAGAAAAGAAAAATCAACAAAAAAGAGAGTCAGCATCGAAGAAAATCAACAAAAAAGGAAGATATTCTGCATCACCGGAAAGGGAAGAAGAGCAAAAGCTAGATTAGGAACAATTGTAATTGTAGGATCTTAGCTTAGAATAGCTTCTTCATTTTACATTTCCCCCCCGGTGTAATAAGGAGTAAGTCAGCAGGTCTCAACAGTGTCAATGCAACAGTGAGTCCGGTAGTTTTTAAAACTGCCAGACCTTCCCGAACTACACTGACCTGATTCATGTTTAGCCCAGGATATGTAGGCAACCTCTAAAGCAGGGTGCGGTCAAAAGGTTTTCAAAAATGCTTTCACGGAATATGCCGATGTGCAAAAATCTCTCATTATCGCTCACTTGTCTTTGCACTGAAACTCTTCGTGTTCCCGAGCAAAGAGGGGCAGCTGTGAGCACGTGATTTTTGCACCGAGGTAAATAATTCCAAAATTAAAATAAATATGTTTTTGAGTGCAATTACTTGCTTTGTTTGAAATTAGCTATATTTTGTGTGTTTGAATAAGTAAAAATTAGAAAAAAATCAAAAAAATTAGGCTAGTTAATTACTTTGTTTAATTAGTTAGATTTTAAGAAAAATGACAAAAATAGTGTTAAGTAGTAGAAATTAGGGAAAAATAGTAGAAAATTGCCAAAAATTACTAATTAATTAGAGTAGGTAGGAAATTAGGTTTTATATTTTTCCATAAAAGAAAAAGAAAAAAAAGGTATAAAAGAAAATACATAAAAATTGATTAACATCAGAAAAATACAAAAATACATAGGTTTAATAAAACTGGGCCAGTTGAAATTCATGTGTTTGGCCCAGTGAATTGGCCCAAGAAATGGCCCGTCCGATTTATATAAAGGATCAATCTCAGCCATCCGTCTTGTTTAATCCAATGGCTGAGATAAAAAGACGGATTAATTAATTAGTCAATTAAATAAGGATTGATCCCAACCGTCCATTGGAAATGATCTGACGGGAGGAGCCGTTGTTCTTATTTAAAACAAAACGGCGTCGTTTTAGTAACGCCTGTGAGAGCCGTCGATCATCATCGAATGGACGGCCACGATTTCATGCGACATTCAGCCTATAAAAGGCTTATGTCTGAAGACCCAGCCATTTCTCTAAAGGGCCAAACCCTAGCCGCCTCTGATGCTCCTCATCTTCTTCATCATCTTCATCCTCAACGGCCATGGCGGCCACCACTCCTACGGTGGTCGCCGGCTCCTCTTACCTCTCCCCTCATCTTCTCCTTCTTCTTCATTCCATAACACACCCAAAACCCAGAAAAAAACACCCTGTTCTTCAAAGTCCCGGTCACCAGAATCTCTCCGGTGACCACCAAAGTATGAAGATCCGCCTCAAACCAATGCCGTTCGAACCCTCTTCACTTGATCTATTACCCTACCCCACTGGTTCCCCTCGAATCAACCCCAATCGCTTCGAATATCCCAAAAAGGGTCGTCGGAACCCTAACTCCGGCGACCCCAAATTCAACCCCAATCAAGATCCGTTCTTTACCCTCACCCAAACACCCCTCCTCAAGCCAAAATCAAAAAGGCTTCGCCTTTGAGCCTTAAAATGAAAATCAGAGAAAAATTGGAAGAAAAAGAGTTCTGAAAAAGAATAAAGAAAAAAAGGAAACAAGAAGAAAGGCTATAGAATCTGAGAGAAATAGAGAAAAGAAAAGAGAATAGGAAGCTCGGGGGACAGGCCCCGCAAAGCTAAGTCCTCGACCCTTATGTGCTTTCTCTGTGCTTTATTCACTTTCTTTGATTCTCTGTGCTTTTCTGATTTTAGCTTGCGTTCGTGATTTGTTTATGTTCCCCATAGTTCTGTAGTTCATATTTCTTTTGTGGCTTTACTTTGTTAATTGTCGTCTCTGCTATACTGATTAGTTGTTTCATATGATAGTTTTAGGGCTTAACTTGCTCGTCTTTCATCTTTTCCTGTTCGTCTGTCCATCTCCTCTTGTTTCTTATCTGTTTTTGTATGCTTTTTCTATTTTTCTTAACTCGCTCATTTTTATATTTGTTCTTCTGTTCGTTGGTTTCAAATCATGTTTTGTTTCTGATAAGTCAAAGTGTTACCTTGATTCTCTTCTCTTCTTCATCTTGTTAGTTTTCAATAGTTCTTCTGTCATCTTGCATGTTTTGATTCTGATACTATGTTTAATTGTTTGTCTTTCATTGTCACTCAGCTTTGTATTAGATTACCTTTTGTTGGCTTGCAATATCTTGACTGTTTCTCTTTCTGTATCTTCATATGTTTAGTCTTAGTAAAAGCTTGGCTATCTTTATCCATCTCTTATATCAAGTTATCCTGTGTTTAATCTGGGGGTTCACTTCTTTGCTCATATTTTGGTGGTCTTATTTGTGTTCATGCAAGTCCGGTTTCATGTCATATCACTTCTCATATGCTTTTATTTGCTGAATAAGTATGCTAATCTGGGTCTGTTTCTCTTCATGTCATCCTCACATGATAGATTTAGGTTTCTCCTTCACTGTTTCTCCATATTTTCCTTTTCTTCATTTCCATGATCTTCCTTCCTTCATGTTATCTGTCATGCATTTGTATTAGTTTTAGGTTTTAATTTGTTCATCTATGCTCTCTGTTTGATTGCTCATCTCCTTGTGTTCCTCATCTCTCATATGTATTACACCTGTTTAGTTTGGCATATGAATTAAGGTGTCTTTTGTCTTAATATTGGTTTCTGATTCCTTGATCTTTCTCTTGTCACTTTTGCATGATCTTCTTTGCTTCTCCATATCTCTCTTGTTTCTCATTTTTCACTGTTCACATGTGTATATCAAGCTAGGGTTAGCACTTAAAAGTGAATTCTAATTACCCTGCTTAGGTTAATTGAACCATGTTGACTGTTTCATGAGAATCTATGCTTATATGTGTTTGTGCCCTGAACCTTGGTGATTCTGAGTTGTTCAAACTTTCATGTGACTTGAACTGGTAGTAATTAGGTCTTAATTAACATGAATTCATACTTTGTCTCATAAAATTAGATAATGTGAATTAATCAACCGAAATTCAACCATATCAATTGCCTTCTCTGAGTTTTGGTTGATTATTACATTTTGTTTGATCTTATGTGTCCTAATATGCAATCCATGTTGAAATTGATTTAGTTTTACTGGTTCTGGTTGAGTGTAAGTGTTTGATTAACACTGTTTGAACCCTAGGTGAATTGGTTATAGCTGTTAGTATTAGGTTCCATGAAAATGGCTAGTTTTGAAATAGGACTAAAACTGAAAATCATAATTAGGCTATAAGTTAAATAATTGGCCTAAGAATGGTCAACCTTGCAAAGGGTTGACCAATTCTATAAGCCCTAACACACAGCTCACTGTTAAAAGTGGCTGGTTGTGCAAAAGGGGCTATGTCTGCAAATGCAGACTAGCCCAGGCTCTCTTTAGAGCCCTGAGCATGAAATGGCCAAACCTGCAAATGGTTTTGGGCCCAAATGTTCAGTATATGGCTTTGATAGCCCAAGCTAAGTCTCAACTTGAGACTGGCTAGTTCTTAAATAGGTTAATCATAACAATAAAACAGGCTATGCCTGCAATTAGCTTTAATTGAAATAATTTGGTCTTAATTGATTGGAATTAGAATAAAAGTGGCTAAAACTGAAATAGTTTCTTAAAATAAATCTGGCCAGCCCTTAAATACTAATGCCAGGGCTGGCCATTAGTTAAATAGGTGCAAAACAAGCTGAAAATTGACCTAGGTAGGCTAGTAAATCAGCAGTGCCCTTAGGGGCATAATTGGGTATTAAAAAGGTAAAACAGTAATAGTTTAGAACTTAAAAGGGTAATGGAGACATTTATGCTCCTGATTTCTGCAATTTTGCAGAGGTTTAGGGGTATAATGGTCTCCAAAAAATGGGAAATCTGTAAAAATCTCAAACCCCTAAGGTCATACTAGTAAAAGGCCCTAAAAGGAATCTTTTAGAACCTTCCAGCACATGCTGGAAGGGTTTTTCATAACAGAAATAGGGGCTAAAGTGTTGAATTGATAATTTTAGGAGGGGGGAAGTGGGATTAATCCCATACTTCCTCCCCAAGTTTTCAGCCCTAAAAAATATCTATATATACCTTTAAGAATGGGGCTGAAAGGGGGTTCCAACATTAAGTAATCTGAATTCATTTAAGCTGACTTTTGATAACAATTTCAGAGTAAAAAACATAGCAATTTAGCAATAGTGTTTCTGGTATTCTTCGAGTGAGAGTTTGCTGATTTTTGTTGATTGCTGGGTTCGTTTGCTCGTTAGTCTCTGGGTTTCTTTGTTTGCTGATTGTTGTGTTGTTCGACTCACTTGGATCTCCAGTCACTGTTGCATTGCCCTTTGGATTTACTGCTGTTACTTGCTTGTTTAACCCCTTAGAACTCATCGGTTTTCTTCTGCTGAATCAGGTACACACCCTGTTCAATGAAGCTGTATCGTTGAAATGCTCTAATGGAATGAAGTCCCTGTTTTAAATCATTTTGTCTTTTTTGCATTATTGAATTAGTAGCTTAATTGTAGTAGAATGTAGTAGTATAAAAACAGATACAAAAACGCTGTAATAATTTAGTACTAGTAGTAGAATAGTAGTAGTAGTAAGTAGCATAAATCACTTAGATTAAATAGGTAAAAAACTCTAAAACATAAGTTAGTTAAAAAATAGTTTCTGAATCATTAAACCATTCACTCACATTGACTCTTCGTAAATTGCAATCACCTAGGTAATTGATTTGTACTTAAGCATAAATAAGCTTCGAAAATAGGTAAAAACATTGGATTGAATTGTTTATAACTGGTTAATAACATTACAATAAACTGAGCCCCAATATGATCCTTAGTTAAAGTCGTGTTTTAACCTTTGAATTCACTTAGGTATAGACACTCAATTCGTTAATTGGATAAGCAAGTTGTTTAACTCACAACTCGTGAATGCAGTCTGTTCTAAATTAAGTTTAGATCTGAGTAGTTTTAAAAAGGGAAATAATCAGATAAGGCAACAACTGGGTTTGTAATAAGAGGTATAGCTCACAATGGAATCAATAATATAGTCAACATCTTTTATCAATTGTTCATCTTTTCTTAGTGTAAATAATTAGCTGATTCACTTTAATTCAGCCTGATTTCCTAGATAAGTAGCCATGATCCAGAACAGCTTGTATATAATTGATTAAATCTTCATATAGAACTTATTTGGCAATAACAATTTGTTGAGTTTTCATGTACTTAGACAATTGACTTAGGATTCTTGTAATGATTTCTTTGGTGATAAATAAAATGCCTTCTGATTCAAATATATGTCTCTGTTCTGTTATTACCACTGTTATTGGGTTTAGGCCTAGTTTACGTTCTGGGCCTGAATCATTATTCAAAGTTAACGAAGCCAGCAGAAGAAGTCAAAAAGCCTGGGTTTCGAGTACCTGGGCAGTTCAAATGTTTAATTGAAGAGAAGACCGGGCCCAATAATAATAAGAACTCGACGGGCCTGGATTATTATAGTATTAGCAATACGAATAAGGCAAAAACAATGTATAGCAAATGTAGTTAAACGAAATAGGATCGGACTTTAAAATTAAATTGGGACGAGCCTCGCCCGAATAACAATCGGGGCCCCCATTTAGTAATAAAATAACATAATAGAACCGGAGAGGCTAATAGCGAATTCCATAGCCTCTCCCAAAGTTAAAAGCCGATATAGACTATCTTAAGGCACGATTTTAATATACCTTCCTATGAACGAGTGTGCACTTGGTGCGACTCAAATCCAAATCTCGGCAAAGCCGAAATACACCAAAAGTCATAGGCGTATTGGTTGCGGTATGACTCGAGGCGTGTTTCCGCAATGTCGCAAATTCCTAAAAAATAATATTTAACGTAAAAGCACATTATGTTGTTAAAATCTATAATCGAGTCAAACAAAAGTCAAGAACGACAGTGGAGCGACCGTGCTAAAACCACGGAATCCGGGAGTGCCTAACACCTTCTCCCGGGTTAACAGAGTTCCTTATCCGGACCTCTGCTTCGCATACATTTTAAGAGTCAAAATTCCTCGGATTCGGGATTAACCGGTGACTTGGGACACCATTGTCATTCCCAAGTGGCGACTCTGATTAATCTCTAATAAAAACCCGAACCGATTGTCCTTTAAATGGAAAAACTCCTTCCCTTACGTTATTTTATCCGTTCCGGGTAATTGAGCGTCGGGGTATACCCTACAAGTGTATTTTATACGCTTTCAAGTACGTGGGGTAGTAAAAAGGGAGGTGTGACAACGGGATTATTGGATCGGGGATATATATATATATATATATATATATATATATATATACGTGCAGCCCGATCCATAGATATATAGTCTTCACAACTAGGCCCTCGGCCTCTCTCAGTTACTAAACTCACCATCATACTTTTAGTCTATCTTAGTCATCAATCTCACAATCAGATCCTCGGTCTATATTAGTCATCATCTCACGATCACTTGGACCATTAGTAAAAAGGGAATTCAGCCCAAACTAGTTTGATCATTTTTAAGAATATAGTGATAAAACCATATTTTAAACAATAAACTGGTAAAACATGACCGAGGATATACTATCAAACACATAGAGTGAGGAAAAATAGTAAAAATACCCCTAAGGGTCTCAACAGGTCAGCATAAGGTCCCAAAGATGGCATACATCCAAAAATATAATATTAATCCCTAAAATATGGAATATCATAAGATTTCAAATTAAATACGCGACTTAACAAACATACGGGATGGACCAAGTCACAATCCCCAATGGTGCATAACTCCACGCTTGTCACCTAACGTGTGCGTCACCTCAAAGTAACACCACAATGTGTAATCCAGGGTTTCAAACCCTCAGGACAGTATTTACAATCATTACTTACCTTGATCCGGTCCAAACTCTAGCCCGCCATGCCTCGCCCGCATGAATATACCTCCGAATGCTCCAAATCTAGCCACAATTAGTACATAATCATTAAAATATGCTAAGAAAATGAAGCCCACTTGAAAATATTTAATTTAACATCAAAATCCCGAAATTTGCTCAAACTCGGCCCCCAACCCATGTCTCGGAATCCAATAAAAATCACAAAATGCAACAACCCATTCAACCACGAGTCCAACCATACCAAAATTAGTAAATTTCGATAACAATTTGGCCTCCAAATCTTCAAATCTTATTTTCAAATCCCTAGGTCCAAATCCCCAGTTTACACCTCAAAAACATATAATCTAGTTGGATTATTCAATGATAATTCAATATTATGGAGTAGAAATTATCACAAGTGGCTTACCTCAAGATTTTCCATGACTTCTTGCTCAAAAATCGCCCCGAGCAGCGTTCTTTTCGTCCAAAAATGTGGGAATGGTCTAAAAAACAAGACATCTCAATAAAACATGATTCGGGTTCGGTAAAGCCCCATTCGCGTCGCTAAAAGTGCCAAATCTGGCCGTTAAAGGTGCACATCAGATCCTACTGCACCAATAATATTTATTTTCACTAAAAAGGCTCTAACTCCATCATACGAACTCGAATTCGATGATTCTTGTTCCTATAAGTCACAAATAATAATACGAACATAGCCCTTCAATCTAAACTCAATTTAGAGCTCATTTGCTCAGTGTGATAACCATTTTGCTCGTTAAATAATTAACTTATATTTCGCATCAAAAACTCAATCGCGACTTGATGAAATTAAACAAAACCTTTCATATCACCCCTATAATTCATTGTCAAAATTCCGGAAGTCTCAAAATCAAATTTCGATATCTAGAACTAAAAATGGAACTTTGAATCATTACATACTTATGCTCAAAACGGCAAAATCTTTCAAAAACTCCTCCAAAACTTATGTGAGCTTCATGGGACCCCAACCAAACATGCCAACACACCCCATACAATTATTCAAACTTTTTCCAACCTTCGAAATGCTCAAAACAACATCAAAACATCGAGTCACCTTGGATTCAAGCCTAAGAATTTCAAAACTTCCGAATTACTCCTTCGATAAAAAACCCGACCAAATGACGTCCGAATGACCTAAAATTTTGCACACACATTAAAAATGACATAAAGAAGCTACAACAAATCTCGAAATTCCATTCCGATTCTCGAATCAAATATCTCACCTATCAACCAGAATTCGCTAGATTACTAACTTTGCCAATTCAAGCCAAATCCCTCCACGAGCTTCCAAAATGCATTTCGATTGGGCTCCCAAGTCATAAATCACCCAACGAAGCTAAACAATTCATAAAAATTCCGCTCCAAGATCATATACAAATAAGTCAACTCTTGGTCAAACCTTTCAAATTCAAAGCTTTTAATTGAGACTATTCCTTCAAATTCATTCCAATTTTCCTGAAAACCAAAACCAACGATCTACACCGGTCATAATATATCATACGGGTCAAGTAATGTCCGAGAACTGGCAATCAAAGTGAAAAATCTTCAAAATGACCGGTTGGGTCATTATATCAGGCTAAATATTTGGGGTCTTTGGGCCATTGATTCGGGTCTGTTTGGTCCGAAAATTAGCCCTTTATTGGGCAATAAAATTAAATATACAAAATTTATAAAAAGTGATTAATAAGTAATAAAACTATTATTTATGCAGTAAAATACTGGAAAATAATTGATTGACATTATAAAAATATAAAAATAGTATTCTAATATAAATAATATAATAAATATAATTATGTATAGAATGTAGGCAATTGTTACAAAAATTCTATAAATATGTAAAAAGTACAATTATATGAAATCGAGTAAAAAAAGGTATAAAACATTAATGTGGGTGATTAAGTCATCACAAAATAATTTGAAAGGATAATTAATAAATATTTGAACAATTTAAATTGCAATAAAATCAATTTTAAAGCTTTAAAATATATGAAAAATTATATAAAAAATACTTATTTGGCTTTTGTAAATTGAGTAATGATGCAAAAAATGATATTTTGAAAATATATATAATATTTTATGGAATATGGAAAAATTAGGTATCAACAGTTGTCTCTCTTTACTCGAAATTGATGAAAGAGTTGTTGGGTAAAGAAAATGATGACCAATATCTTCTAAAATTAGAGAGGATTATGTGTTTTTTTGAAAAAATAGGTGTTGAACCCTGGTTCTTGAGTTGCCTACATATCTTGGTGTTACGGGATCTAGGACGTGTGTAGCTCTGGATCCAACGACGAACAAAACCGATGGAGTTATTATAAGAGCGTTCGTGTGTTCCGAAATGGATCTCTTGGGTAAGATAGTGTCGTTAGTAATGGATAATTTCGGGTGGAGATATGAATGAGAATTTAAATGTTGTGGATATTTGAGATAAATGATCTAGCGGTTACGAAACAAAGAGTAATCAATTGCCGGCTGTTGGTTATGTTTGAGATAGTTAAAGGATGTGAAATTTCATGAACGGAAACTGAAGCAAGATTTGCTCCCGTTTGTAGAACGGTTACCTATTGAGTTACCTACAAAAATTAAGACACGATGCGCGTGAATAACTAGGGTTATTGGGAAACATTAAACATGATGAAAATTCCCTTTGGACCATGAGAGTTGTCTTTGGACGATGAGGATGATGTCCTTAGACGATTATATCCCGGGGCATGAAGCATACAATAAGGGATTTGCAGGACATGAGATGGTATCCTCAGACCATAAGGATGGTGCCTCAAAATTGTCACGCCTTTGAATAATGATGTGTAGTTTTGAGAGATCCTCGGGACATGGCATTATGTCTTCGGGCTATGAGGATGATGCCTTCAAACTATGACGCATTCAGACAATGTGGCGATGTTTCATCCCATGAGATGCAAACATGCTGAGATATCGATCGATTGATAGAGGGAACAAATGATACTTAGTTGTATACAAGAACGAGAGAAGGCATAGCTTAGCCTTGTATGTGATGTGGGAAGTGCTTAGTTTCATGCAATAATTGAGGCACTAGTTAGCCTCATGCAATAATGGAGGCAGTGTTTAATCTCATGCAAATGAAAACAATGCTTAGCCTCATGCAATGTGATGAAAACAGTGCTTAGTCTCATGAAATGAATGCGGGTAGTGCTTAGTCCTATGCAGAGAAAGGAAATGCTTGGCCTTATGCAATGTCACATAACACTTAGCGCTGTGCAATATGATGGATACAATGCTTAGTCTCACGCAATGAATGAGGGCAGTGCTTAGCCCTATGCAGAGAAAGGTAATGCTTAGCCTTATGCAATGTGATGGAGATAGTGCTTAGTCTCATGCAATGAATGAGGGCAGTGTTTGGCTCTATACAGAGAAAGGAAGTGCTTAGCCTTATGCAATGATGAGGGCATCGCTTAACCCTATGCAAACAATGAGGGCAATTCTTAGCTCTATGCCGAGAAAGGCAGTGTTTAGCCTTATGCGATGATGAGGGATGAGCTTAGACCTATGCAGTAATGGAGGCAGTGTTTAACCTAATGCAGAGAAAGGCGGAGATTAAATATGAGAAAGAAAGTTATAATTGAATAACACATTTGTACTTGGCGACTTTTGTCAGTGGATATAGCATTCTTGTTATGTATTTGTGGACATGCTTGTCATGTCCGTTATGCCTGCATCAAAAGAAAAATCGTGAGTTTTTTTAGGGTGGGGGGAGGGGGGAAAAAGGTTGGTCAGTCCCTTTAATTCTTCATTTTGCCCTTGCTCCTTGTTTTAATGCCTTGTTCGAGTCACCGTGGGTAACATTTGGCTAGTATGGAGAAAAAGAAATTTTGAAAATGTGTATTTTTGATAAATCATTTGTGAAACAATACAGTCATTCAAAATATATGATGATGCATAGAATAGATAGTTTTGTCGAATTAGAGACTTGACACGTTTCGAGGTATTACAATCTTCTCAACTCGGAATTTTGAGGACACTCCTCAAAATTCTGCCCCAATTTAAATACATACTTCTGGAAATGCACATCTTGGTGATCCTTGACGTAATGAGATTGACAAAACTCAAAATCTTTCCCCAGTTCCTGACCATAGAGGGAAATAAAGATTTTATTATGATGTGATCGAAACCACATGGCTACCTATGTATCCCCTCTTAAACGAGAATCAGGTCAAGCGTAGTTCGGGTTATATCAAGAGAAAGTGCAAACATAATCTTAAACATAATATCTTTGGACTGTGCCTGAATTGATAGGTTTTGGTCATATTTATCTATCCATCTCGGCGATATAAGTGCTCCTCCTGTCAGTACTCGGTGAACCATGTAAATGTCTTACTAGTTAGGTGAGAATTTCCCTTTTGCTTTGTCCAGATGGGTGAAGATCCAGTTCAACACCAATTTCCCTGATGAATTGCCTCGATCTGACCTTTTTGTTGAAAGCCCTTGCCATTCTATTCTAGTAGAGTTGGCCATGACACACTGCATTCATCTCCTTACCGTCAATGAGATCCAATTGCTCATACCATCTTCATATCCATTTCGCATCGCCGAGTTTGGACTCTTATATGATTCTTAGGGAAGGAATCTCCACTTCTGTGTGTATAACGACTTGAGCATCGTAGACCAGTAGATAAGGTGTTGCCCCAGTTGACATACGAACTATGGTGATATACCCGAGCAAAGCAAATGGTAGCTTCGCATGCCATTGCTTGTAGTTGTACACCATCTTCCTTAATATCTTCTTAATATTCTCGTTGGCGGTTTGCACGTCTCCATTCATCTACGGACTGTATGTTGTAGAATTTTGGTGCCTCATCTTAAACTTTTCCCATGGCTTTCATCAGATCATTGTTGAGATTGGCAAAGTTGTCGGTAATGCTTGACTCAGGTACTCCAAATCAACAAACAATACAACCCCGAACGAAATATTCTACGACCTTCTTAGTCGCAGCCTTATAGGAAGTGACTTCAACCTATTTTGTGAAGTAATCTATAGCCACTAAATTAAACCCGTGTTCTATTAAAATAGTGGGTTCAATTGGTCTGATGACATCCATACCCCAGGCAGAGGAAGGCCGGGGTGAACTCGTTGTATTGAGTTCATTAGGTAGCACTCATATCATATTAGCATGTACCTGGCATTGGTGGCACTTCTGTACATACTTGATGCAATTGTCTCCATAGTCATCCAGAAATACCCTGCCTTTAATATTTTCTTGGCCAGAACAAACCCGTTCATATGAGGTCCGCTGGTTCCGGCGCATATTTCTTCGAGAAATCTAGATGCCTACTTGGCATCGACACATCATAGCAACCCCAAGTCAGGAGACCTTCTATAGAGAATTCCTCCACTCTCAAAGAAGTGGTTGGCCAATCTTCAAAGCATGCGCTTCTGAGTGTGTGTAGCATTTTTTGGGTATTCCCCTTTTTCCAAGTATTCCCTGATATCGTGGAATTGTGGATTTCAGTCAAAATCCTCCTCAACACGGGATATGATCAATAAAATTCTTGTCAGGATGTTGTATCATGAAAAACAAGGTATCCAGTGCATCTACGAACTCGTTGTGAACCCTCTAGACGTGTTTGAATTCTATCTATATGAACCTCTTAATCGGATCTTGCACACAACGTGGGTATGGCAATATTTTAGTATTCTTGGTAGCACATTCTCCTATTACTTGGTGTACCAATAAACTTGAATCTCCTATTACTAACATCTCCTAGACATTTATGTCGATGGCCAATGTGAGTCCCAAGATACAAGCCTCGTGTTCTGCCATATTGTTGGTGCATGGAACCTGAGCTTTGTGGATACCAGATAATTTTAACCGATTTCTGATACTAAAACAACTCCAATGCCTAATCCCTTGAAGTTGGATGCTCCTTCAAGAAACATCCTCCAACCATCATATGTTTCAGCAGTATCTTCACCTAAGAATTACACTTCCTCATCGGGAAAATATGTCTTCAATGTTTAGTATTCTCCATCTACGGGGTTCTCTGCCAAATAATCAGCCAATGCTTGCCCCTTGATCGCCTTCTGAGTCACATAGATGATGTCGAACTCACTTAGCAATATCTGCCACTTTTCTAACATACCTGTAGGCATGGGTTTCTAAAAAGATGTATTTTAGTGGATCCATTCTTGACATGAGATATGTAGTGTATGCATAGAAATAATGTCTCAACTTCTGGGCTATCCATTTCAAACCACAACATGTGCACTCCAGCAAAGAGTACCGGGCCTCGTCAGGTGTCAACTTCTTACTCAGATAATATATCACCCACTCTTTGCTCTCGGTTTCATCATGTTGCCCCGAGATGCAACCAAATCTAAATCCAACACAGACATATACAACAACAAAGGTCTTCTTGGATCTAGCGGGGCCAATACAGGCAGCTTAGATAAGTACTCCTTGATTTTGTCAAAAGCTATGGACATTATTCGGTCTGCTTGTCGCAACATCTTTCCTCATCATATTGAAGATTGGCTCACAAATCACCATTGATTGTGCTATAAAATGGTTGATATAATTAAGGCATCCTAGAAAACTCACCACATCATTCTTGTTTTTTTGGAGGTGGCAAGTCCTGAATAACATTGATTTTTGACGTGTCTAGCTCAATACTACGATGACTGACGATGAAACCCAACAATTTTTCAGCAGGGACTCCTAAAGCACATTTTGCCGGATTCAACTTCAAATTATATTTTCAAAGTCAGTCGAAAAACTTCCTCAGGTATGCTATATGATCTGAACTTCTTTTGGATTTGATGATAATATCATCCATGTACACCTATATTTCCTTGTGTATCATGCTGTGGAAAAGAGTCATCATGACCCTCATGTGGATAAACCGAATGACATCATTTTGTAAAAAAAATATCCCCCATGGCGTGATAAAGACTGTCTTTTCGGCATCCTCTTCATCCATCGAAATCAAGTGATATCCTTCGAAGCAATCCATAAAATATTGGAGATCATACTTGGCATTTTTTTTATCAGTATATGTATTTTTCTTAAAGAGAAATCATCCTTACCACTTTGTCTGTTCAGATCTCGATAGTCAACACACACCCTAACTTTCCTATCCTTCTTTGGAACCGGCATAATGTTGGCTAACCAAGCTGGGAAGGACCTTAGCTTTGATTTTCTTTGTAACCACTTGCTTTATCTTTAGACTCATATCTGGCTTGAATTTCCTGAGCTTTTGTTCTACTGGTAGACACATGAGGTTGATAGGTAACTTGTGAGCTACTATGGATGTGTTTAACCCAGTCACATCATCGTAGTATCGTGCAAGAATATCCTCATATTCTTTAGAAATCGGATGTACTCTTTCTTCCCCGACTGTGATAGATGAATGGTTATATGAGTTTCCTTGACCGTTTCGGAATCTCCTAAGTTAGCTGCCTCGGTCTCTTCCAAATTGGACTTTTGTTTGTTCTCAAAATTCTTTGATAAATTCCTTAGGTATTATATCATCTTCCAAATCTTTCAAATCACTTTCCTTAGGTACATCTCCTCAGCAGCAATGACTTCTTTAGCTTTGGAGTTCAAGGCCGCCTCTAAATTATTCAATATTTCAGTAGAGGTAGCATCACGATTGGATGCAGCAAGAACGACATTCTGGATCTCAACCCACTTTGTCGTAGCTTCTTCATATTGTACCCTTAAGAGGGAGGCCTCTTGGCTAATGGTCACTACATCTTGCTCGCTTTGCTGCAACCGAGCCCCCAACTCAGTAGCCTCAGCAGCTTGTGCTTCCAGTACCAGGATGCGAGCAACAACTTGATCCTGTTTGGCCAACAATTGATCCCGCTCCGAGGTAAGGTTTTTCTTGACAAAGATCAATTTCTAAAGGCCCTCAGAAGCAAGGAAGTTAGCCTGCAAAACAGAAGTACAAACAAAAAACCCTACCATAAAAAAAATAGAAGAAATAATCAAAGAAACAAAGATTTTACCGCTGATGCATTGTACATGGCATTGTTCAATAAACACTCCCCCAAGAGAGTTTGTATTTTATTCCTATCCTTTTCTGAAGCCAAAGGATTTAGATAATTAGAAAGTTCTACCGGCCGGGACAACAGATGGAATCCGTTAGAGACCGAGAGGAAAACACTCTTCCTCCTTGGAGGATCTTTGGATGAGGTAGAATAATTATGAGTAATTCCCATGAATTTGGGATTGGGGAAGAGGGACATCTTCCTCTCGGATGATTGCGGCTGGTGGAGATGATGTAGCAGTTGCTGATAGTGAAGGCAAGGTTGACAAAGAAGGTTATGAAGCTAATTGCAATGTAGGTTGAGAAGCAGCTACGACAAAAATAGTGCTAGCAGGTGGTTACTTGTCAACCGAAGACGGGAGAAACTGATTCCCAACCTCACGATACTGGGAACAGCGAGTGGGACTCAGAAGCGAGAGTTAGCATATTCCACCATATCAAATTCCCCCACAGAGCCAGGACATTATCCTCGATTGGCGTAACTAGCTCAATAGATTAAGCATTTTGTTGATCTGACGAAGGTCGTCGTCTATTATGTAGAAAAGCCCTTTCATCACTGGCTCCATCATCGTTGATCACCATAATGTCTATGACTGGCTCGGGCACGACGCTCATCGCCACAACATCCACGGATGGCTCTAGTTCGGCACTCTTTGCTTTCTTATTTTTGGCCCCGGCTGAAGAGCAACATCGCCTTTTTGGTTGCTTGTTCTCTGGTCGGGGACTCCTAGAGAATGCACTTGCACCGAAAGTAGGTCCGAAGGCACCCATTTAGGCAAAGGCCTCCTGCAATAACCTCATCGCATATGAGGGATCAACCAAAACGTCGTCCTTAGGGACGAAAATAGAATCCTGCGGTAGACCTGTGTTAGGCAGAAAAAAAGGTAGCCATAACGTTTTTGTGGAAAATAGAGATAAGGTTAGTTTGGGAGTCAATTTACCATGATTTTTGGCCTTCCACCTGTATTTATGGGCCAATTCTTTCCATCAGCGAGTCTCGAGCGTGGTATTATCTAGAATCTTCTGGACCAACTGGTCCAAGCCCTCAACCCTTAGAGGTGTCTACCGAGTCACTGAGATAACAAAAAAAGAAGAGTTGGAAATAGCATGAACATTTCTTTATCGTACAAAAAGGTAGATATCGAACTTACATATACTATTTCAAGATTCAGGAAAGGCAGGGGTTGTGCCCAGGATGATATCCCTAGTTGTAACTAAAACGAACCGCTTCATCCACCCATGATCGTTGTCATCATCTATGCTGGTGAGAATAGCATGGTGACCACATTTGCTGAAGTTTAATCTTGGGAGAATAAAGGTTCGTCAGCCGAGCCAAGGAAAGCTCTTCTCCTATCTCCTAGTATAGCCGCCGAAGGCATGCTACCATCCGTCGCACAAAAGGGCTCACATGTGCCAAGCAGACTTGGTAGCGAAAGAAAAACTTCAAGATAACAGAATCAAGTCCCCCGCTCAATGAGAACGGTCCCAAAGTGAAGGGGTATGTATAAACATACGTAAAACCCTTCTTAGAGAAGGTTACCTGCTCCACTAGGTTAGGAGAAATGATGTACAAACCTGGACAACCACAACCTTCCTTCACAGCAGGGATGCTAGAAGGACGGATGGAAGAAGGATATGCACAACGGCCCATGTGCGGGAGTTAGCAGAAGGAAACTTCTCTTCGAAGTCCTTAGTTGTGATGAGTTTTCAAGGAATAATGGTACTCACCATAGGAGGAGCAGCATCATTAATGTTTTCCTTGCTCTTTTAAGAACTGGAGATTTAGAAGAAAAGACTATTATCAGAAGGAAATAAAGGTTTTTCTCTGAAGAGGGAGATTATACGTAGTTGAAAATAATTTTGAGTCGAATAAAGAGAGTTGGAGAGAGTATAGAGAATTATGAAGTGGTAAAGAAGAAGATTGATGCGTATAAGTAAAGGAATAAACAACTAAAATTGTGGCCGTAATTACCTCGATAACCGGCAAAAGTATTGCTAAAACATGGGATTACGCGTGATCGGGGAATTAAATGTAGAGAGACATGCGTCTAATCAACCGTCAGAAACTTTTCAGAGGGGGCCAAGAAAGGTATCTTTACCAACTTTTCGGTGACACAAGGTTATACCACCGGAAAGTAGGGGGACTATCTATATAAGGTAAAATATGTTCATATTAAATGTTCGCATGATGAAGCGACACGTGTAGCCGGAGATGGAAGGCAATCAAGTTCGAAGGAAACGATCTCGTTAATTCCCGAAAGGGATGGTGTTCATAAAGGCAGAATAATTGCCTGCCACCCCGTGGCATTTAATCAAGAATATTCTATAACATTAAGTACATAGTCCGTTATAGAGAAAATGACATTCATTGCCTACCGTTACGTATCCTTCAATAACTCTCATAACTGTCACTTAGGAATGACTTGATCCTAGGACCTTGTTCCTTACGTACAATTATAAATAGAGGGCTCTGCTCCCGGAACAAGGGTTTTCGCTATCTTATTTTGATTTCAAAGCTAAGTTTTATATCTTGTTTAATTTTTATTATTATTTTGAAATCAAATCGATTTACTTATTTATAAATTATATAAAAAATCAATTATACAAACACCTACATAATCAAATTAAGATAAATAAAACGAAAACATAATAGATTTGCGTATTTATTTATCTTAGCACATGTTACGGTCATTATCTAAAGGGATCGTAGATCAGCATCGAAGCGGTCCAAGAGACACAAAGACACACGTCCAGTCGCACACAAATCATATTTTCTCTTTCCTCCAACTGCACATTTCCCTACAAACGTTCCCAAAAAAACACACACACACACTATATACAAAATCAAAAATCATCCTTCAGATTACTAGTAAAACATTTCCTCAATGAAACCTTCCCTTACAAATCCAACAACACCAAAACACACACATACACACTGAACAAAAACAATGTCAGCAGCACAATCAGAAAAACAAACTCTTTTCATTGCCTCACTAATCATCTTCTGGTACTCCTCAAACATTGGAGTCCTTCTCCTTAACAAATTATTACTCTCAAACTATGGATTTTCTTTCCCTATATTCTTAACAATGTGTCACATGTCAGCTTGTGCTGTCTTAAGCTACGTATCCATTGTTTTCTTAAAGATTGTTCCTTTTCAAAGAATCAAATCAAGATCTCAGTTTTTCAGAATTGCTACTCTCAGCATTGTCTTTTGTGGGTCTGTTGTCGGTGGTAATATTTCTCTTAGGTACCTGGCTGTATCGTTCAATCAGGCTGTGGGCGCAACGACGCCGTTTTTCACAGCTTTATTTGCTTATGTGATTACACATAAGAGGGAATCTTGGATTACCTATGGCTGCCTTGTGCCTGTGGTTGGTGGTGTTGTCATTGCTAGTGGGGTATGCTCAAAATCTTTTCTTTTTGGATCAATTTTAAATTTGCTTATCTTTATGTTGTTTTTGTTGATCTTGTTGTGTTACTTGTTTTTTGACCCTTTTGGGATCTTTTTTTAAATTTAAACTCTGGTGGATCTATATTTGCTAAGTACTAAATTGGAGGATTTTTGAAGGTTTTCTTTTGAAGTGTGAATCTTGCAGCTTAAGATCAGATCTGAGAATTTTGTGTATTCCCTTCATACAATATGCAAATTCTTATTTGATAGTACTAGTTGTGTTAGTATCTTTGTTTTTAGCGGTAGAATGCAATTATGTTGTTAGGCTCAACCAACCCAAAGATACTCTTAACCTGGTGTGATGTTGTTCGCTTTGGAATAGCTGGCACGGTTTTGGGCCTCACTAAGAGATCCTACACCTTATATGCAGGCTCCCAGTCTTTTCAGCTACCAATGTGGGACGAGATTGACTTGCAGTGTAGTCACCATTTTATGATTAATAGACTTAATAAACTGAGAGATCCAAAGTCTGCTAGCGAGAATTTAAGTTTTAAATTTAATTAGAAAGTGATGATTAACTATTTCAAGTTTAAGTAGGTAAGCACACGAGCGGAGCTGAAATATTAGGTCTATCCAATGAAGTTTCTTACCTTATTGAAAATTAATGAAAAAATTACCACCTTAATGCCTTGTCATTCAATATTCTGATTAGCTCCAAATATGTCAAGCTATATCTTCCTGATACATTTGACATAGAGTACATTTTGAGGAGAGAGAATATGGAAGATAGGTTTATACAAAAAATATATGCTTTGGGGAAATTACCTTCTAATTGTAAAGGCTTAAATATCCCTCTTTTGTAGATGCAAATGAATTACCTCTATGTAAGATAGTTTGTCTTCTTAAATCATTAGTCTTTGTCTGTTCATTCTTGAAATCAGTTACACCATAATAAGAAAAGAATGATAACATCTTGAACTATAAAAGTTTTAAACTAGTTAACATCCTTAATCCTCTTTCCAGTGACTCACTTACTCGATTTAACTTGTTGTTTGACAAGTATCTTAATTGTTGGCAGGGTGAACCAAGCTTCCACCTGTATGGATTTATCATGTGCATAAGTGCAACTGCTGCAAGAGCCTTTAAATCTGTTCTTCAAGGCGTCCTTCTTTCCAATGAAGGGTTAGTATTTTCCTGCTTCCAGCCATCTGTTTAAGTTTTAAGTAGTGTTATAGTTGTTGTTGGTTCTTTTCTTTATCCTTATATTGGTCAGTTTGTGAAAATAGATGCAACTACTTCCTTTCGGGTCTATGTGAACTCTTTCACTCCAGAACTACATATTTTTGTGTATTTTTGGGGCTAATTTGCTGTGCACTTCTTGGTGCTTTGCCTTGGGACATTCGCATTGTGAAAAACCGTTTGACAGAAATGCCAATAAAACTTCTTCACTTTGTTTGACAAGTCATTTCCCTGGTTATATGGCGTTGTGGAGGGATAATAAGGAACTTTTGTTTGCAAAGCTTGTAAAAAGTCTAGCAAAATGGCTTCCATTTTAAAGTCCTATAAGGAGGTAGCAGGTTGGCCATTAATCTTCCCCAGCAATGACTGTTGATGAAACAACTTCCTTTGTATCCATTAGTGGAACAAAGAAGAGAAATGGCTTCCTGAATACATGTTTGTTGGGCAACTATGATCAGCAAACAGATCAATGGGAGCTATTGCAAGTGGGCAGCTCAAGTATGGAAAGTTTTGCCAGGTTTAAAGGTGTCAAATTTAGGACATACACTACTATTATTCCGCTTTCCTCCAAAGGTAGTTTGTCTCTTACTAGGGTGACAGTGGATTGGTGAGGCCTTCTTGCTACACGATCATCCCGATGGTTGTTAGTACTGTTCTGTTTAATCAACATGACCACAGTTAAGCTTGTGGTTGGTTGCAGACTGCAAAGTATGCTATAGAACTAGGGCTGTCCCTGAAAAGGGGTATCAATTTGCCTTTGAACTTAGACACCATGATTTCCAGTTAAACAGAGAGAAAATTATGTGTGGTAGGAGTGCAAAAGTTCAATATACTTTGACTTCAAACCGGTGAAGAGACTGTGCCACAGAGAAGGTGCCATGTTTTGACGTCGCCAAACGGACTAGCACGGAGAGTTTGATTGGCTTGAGGAACAGCACAAATCAGTTGGATGAATACACGACAATTTGAATATCAATAATTCTCAAAATTGTGCAAGATTATTGGGCCTTATCATGGACATCGATGGGTTGAGAAATCCCGAACAGGTCCATCAGTATGAGCCAAGCAAGGAGAACAACAAAAAAAAGGACAGAAATGAGCGTCAATCCAGTAGCTGGCAAGTTATTATCACAAAACATAAGGGCCCAGATGATAAGGAGGCCCAACCGGCATGTGTAAAAATAAATGCCTCCACAAAGATGCAGTGCCTAAACCCAGGTACACTAACAAGCACTAAGCAAAGTTGATAAGCCTAGATCATGACTCTCAGTGCTTGAAGCTGGTGTAAAGGAGAGTGTAGACCACTGTTAACTACATTGCAGCTTTGCAATAGAGTTATGGTTGTTACTTGTTAAGACATTCTTTCTTTGATATAAGCTGGTTACCTCCTAGAACAATGATGGAAGCTATAGCAAGTTGAAGGGTGAGAAAGATGGATGCCAGGAAGAAAAAGATATGAAAGGTAGCTCCTCTTTTCACATATTGGATGATTTGGAGGGAAATGAATAGTAGAAAACTTGAAGGAGTTGGAAGACCACTATAGTCTCAAAAGTCCTTTGTTGTTGCATTTTCACTTTTTGTTATAAAAACGAGAATATCTTGTTCTGTTTAGGTGGTTGGACATTTAGAAGATTAATGTTAATACGTTCATACTCTTTATGAAGTTGGCAGAGTCGTATAAATGAAAACTGATATATCCAAAAATAAAATAAAATATATGAATAGATATTACTCCTATATCCCATTTATGATAACATTATAACTAGAAACAAATTATATGTCAAGATCATGTTGTTCATTGGGAATTGAAATTGGGGAACGAGCGGACATCAAATGATAGGAGGGTCAACCAAAATATTCTTTTTACTACAATTATCTTGTTGGTTTATTGTGCTTTTTATACATTTTTTTAAAACGTAGCTTTAATTCAAAAAACTGGGCAATGTCCTAAATCAAGCGGATATAATTTTGACCATTTTTCCAATTTCTGCTGTTTAGCTTGTCTGAGTTTCCAAGTTGTTCAATCGTCAATATGCAACGTTGTCAAATATTGGAATGAAAACAGCTTTTGGTATTTCCATGCAATTGAAGGTTGTGGTTAATTTTCATCTTCAACACTTCAAAGGTCATTCCTCCAGTATGTTATTATTATATTTAGCCTTGTCTCTTTGGTAGATTATATCTTATTCATTTGATTTGCTTAGTCTGCTGTAGTTTTCTTTTGTGACCTCGTTTATAACCTGCTGATAGTTTTTAGGGGTAAGTTGAAACTCCATGGATCTGCTGCTTCACATGTTGTAACCTCCTGTAATTTTTTAGGGAAAAGTTGAACTCCATGAATCTGCTGCTTTACATGTCACCAATTGCTGTTCTAGTCTTATTGCCTGCAACGCTTGTAATGGAGCCCAATGTAATAGATGTCACTATTACGCTTGCGGCAACACAGAGATACCTGGTCCTACTTGTTTTGATCAATTCTGCAATGGCATATGCGGCCAACTTGTTGAACTTTTTGGTAACTAAGCACACCAGTGCATTGACACTTCAGGTTTGCACACTCCTTCTCTTGCCCCGTTCCTCTTTTTCCCCCTTTTGTTGTCGTATTTAGGCTTCTCTGTTTACTGTTTAGTACATTTTGCTTTAACCTATATTGAACATCTTTATTCTCTGTGGATATTTGTAGGTCCTAGGTAATGCCAAAGGTGCTGTGGCTGTTGTTATCTCGATACTTCTTTTCCGCAATCCTGTAACTTTTATTGGCATTGCGGGCTATGCAATGACCGTCATGGGGGTCGTTGCTTATGGCGAATCCAAAAGAAGACACAAATGAGCTGGCCATGGGGAGTCCCCCAGTTTTGTTTATTGAAAGTTAGGTTCATGGTAGAGTTAGGGAAAGATAGGTTTCCATTGCAACGTTGTAGCCCATAGATCAAGTGATGAAATGGAAAAGGGATGGGGGTCTGGGGAATCGTTTCCGTTCCTCTGTTGTATTCTTTATGTTCCTCATGAGAGCATGTATGCAGTTGTATCAGATTCTATGTCGTCGCACTAAAGTTTTAAGGGACAGGGCAGGGAACTATTTCGTTCTTCCGTTGTATTCTTTTTATCCACGTGATAGGATGTGCGCAGCTGTATCAGATTGTATGTTATTACACCAGAGTAATATAGTATCCTGTTGGTTTTCTGTTATCCTCTGCTGAATATTTGTTCGATTGTATGTAAACCCTGTGTTGCTGATATGGATGTTCAGCCTACATTTGTGGTTGAAGCATAGTATGGAACTTTGAAAGTGCTGTCTTGGTATCTTCTTAGCTTCTGTATAAAGAATTTTAGTGGCAATAACTTTCTGTAATGCATGAATTGAGAAAATGGAACTGGTGAAAATGCTGTACTTCAAAAGTACTGGTTCACGACGCTTAGTTTGTCAGGGAGTAAGCAAAACTGCCTTCACCAAAACCAGTAGTGCCTTTTTCCTCCAAGAAGCAATTAATTAAGCCAGATATAGAAGCTTTATGGCTTCAAATTGAGAAAAGTGGCAAGAGTAGCTTGTTTTTCCACGCGGAAGCCTTGCGTCTTACACTTGGATTACCTCATCAACCTCATGATGAGTGAGTTATTTCGCTGAAATGAGTGATTGAGGTCAAAAGCACAGAATAAAATATTATTGCTTATCTAAAGTATTTTACACTCCCTATTTATATACAATGATTACATAATAATAGGTATCTATTTTTCGATGTGGGACACTATACATGATTAACTACTTAACACTCCCCTTCAAGCCGGTGCATTATGTACCAAGCTTGTTACATATGTAACTAATATGAGAACCAATAAGAGACTTAGTGAAAATATCTGCTATCTGATCATTTGACTTAATACATTTTGTACCAATATCTCCTGAGAGTATCTTTTTTTTGACAAAGTGACAGTCGATCTCAATGTGTTTAGTCCTCTCATGGAACACCAGATTTGATGCAATATGAAGAGCAGCTTGATTATCACATCCCAATTCCATCTTGCTGATCTCTCAGAACTAACTCCTTGAGCAACTGCTTGACCCAAACTAGCTCACACGTTGCCATAGCCATCGGTCGATATTCGATTTCGGCGGTAGATCGAGCAACTACATTCTTTTTTTGCTCTTCTAAGAGACCAAAATTGCCTCCTACTAGAACACAATATCCAGACGTAGAACGTCTATCAAAAGGTGATCCGGCCCAATCAGCATCTGTGTACCCAACAATCTGCCCGTGACCTCGATCCTCGAATAGTAATCCTTTACCTGGAGCTGACTTTATATACCGAAGAATGCGAACAACTACATCCCAATGACTATCACAGGGAGAATCCATAAATGACTTACAATACTCACCGAAAAAAGAAATGTCAGGTCTGGTCATTGTAAGATAATTCAATTTGCTGACTAACCCTCTATATCTCGTAGGATCTCTAAGAGGCTCCCTTGTCCAGGCAGAAGCTTAGCATTCCAATCCATAAGAGTGTCAACAAGTCTGCAACCCATCATCAGTCTCCTTAAGAATGTCTAAGGCATATTTCTGTTGTGAAATAACAATACCTAAGCTACATGGAATGACCTCAATACTTTGAAAATACTTCAATCTGCCCAGATCCTTAGTCTGGAAGTGATGATAGAGATGCTGCTTCAGATTAGTAATACCACCTGATCATTGCCAGTAATAACAATATCATCAACATAAACCACTAGATAAATACACAGATTATGAGCAGAATACCAATAAAACACAAAGTGATCAGCTTCACTACGAGTCATACCAAACTCCTGAATAACTATGCTGAACTTACCAAACCAAGCTCGAGGAGAATGTTTCAAACTATATAGTGACCTGCGCAATCGGCATACAGGACCACTCCTCCCCCTGAGCAACAAAATCAGGTGGTTTCTCCATATAAACTTCTTCATCAAGATCACCGTGGAGAAAAACATTCTTAATGTCTAACTGATAAATAAGCCAATGACGTACAACAACCATAGACAAAAAGAGACCAACAGGTGCTACTTTAGCCACGAGAGAAACGTGTCAATATAATCAAGCCCAAAAATCGGAGTATATCTTTTTGCAAGACGAGCCCTAAGATGATCAACCTGGCCATCTGGGCCGACTTTGAATGCATAAACCCAACGACAAACAACGATAGTCTAACTCTCCAAAAGATGAAACTGGTAGCACCTCAGAAATATCTAAGTGATCCCTGGACCTGTGAAGTATGATTGGGTTTCAAATAAGGTAATATCAGCGGACATAAGGTACTATTGGAGGTCAAGAGAATAGTATCAACACCCCTTTTGCGTTCTCGAGTAACCCAAAAATACGCAATTAAAAGCACGAGGAGCTAACTTATTTTTTTCCGGAGTAAGGTTATGAACGAAACACATGCTTCCAAAGACACGGGTTGGAAGAGAGAACAAAGGTAAGTGGGGGAACAAAATAGGGTCGTGATGGCGCCCAGCACATTGCTAAGCCAGCCTGACCAATCCATACCAACCACGGAGCTAGAAGCTCTCTTTAACCCATTTAAGCAAATTAATTCAAGAAATAATAGTGATACATATACTGAAAACGGGGAACCAAGTCCCATAATACCTTAACTCCCATAGACCAAGGGTCAAGAGTCATGAGCCTCTACTGAACATGAGTGTGTAAAGGTTTACAAACTCCGCACGCGTAGAATCTGATCAAGTACAGTAGGAATACAACAAATTAGGCCAATGGGACGACACCCAATCAATACAACTCAATTTACATCAAAATTCCCAAAGTTGTCAAAACCCGAGCCCCGGGCCCACATTCCGAAAATTTACGAAATTCACATTTCTGGAACCCTCGTCTCAATACGAGTCTAAGCATATCAATTTTACCAAAATCGGACTCCATTTGCCCACTCAAATCCTTGTTTTTCTACAATTTAGGCCTAGGGTTAAAACCCACATTTAATCTTCCATTTACAGGGAATTAACCAAGGATTTCATGTTAAAATGATGTAATTAAGCCACAAAACTTACCTCCAACGAAACCCCGATGATTTCCCAAGCAATCTCCCGTCAATTTCTCCTCTTGGAACTCAAAAATGGAGTTTTGGGTTAATGAACCCGTATGTGAAATGTTCTGCAATTAAACTCACTGACAGAGCAATTTGCTCTACGCGTTCGCGACGCCTATCACGCGTCCGCGAAGCTCTGCCCAAAAATACCCTTCGCGAACGCGACACACCTTCACGCGTCCGCGAAGGCCAACTTCCCGGCTCCGGATTTTTACTCTACGCGAACGCGACGTGAAGCCACGCGTCCGCGATGCCTTACCTTTTCCTCTTGCGCGAACGCGATCCAACCCATCGCGAACGCGATGACCAACTGGCCCCAACCTACGCGAACGCGTCACCGCTCTCGCGAACGCGATGCCTTACTGACCTGGCCTTCGCGAACGCGGGACCCTCCTTCGCGAACGCGAAGGCTTATTTTATGCCTAGTGATCTGCAATTTACAGCAGATCACTTCTTGCTTCCAAATGCCGGATGATGGTCCGGATTCACCCCGAGGCCCCCGGGACCTCAACGAAAACCACCAACATACCCCAAAACACGATACGAACTTGTTCCAATCATAAAAACACCATCCAACACATCAAAATCACCAATTACACACGGATTCAAGCCTAAATTTCTTAAAACATTCCAAATTACACATTCAATCAAAAACCCGACCAAACGACGTCCGAATGACCCGAAATTTTGCAGGCATATCCAAAATCACCTAACGAAGCTACTGCCACTGTCGGAATCCCATTCCGACCCCCGGATCAAAATCTCACCTACCGTTCGGATTTCGCCAAAATTCAACCTTAGCCAATTCAAGCCTATTTCTACACCGGGCCTCCAAATTCAATTCCGATTGTTCTCCTAAGTCATAAATGATCCCCCGGAACTAGTCGAATCATCAGAATCCGGTTCCGAGCACTCTAACTCAATAGTCAACTCTTGGTTGACTTTTCATATTCAAGCTTTCTTCAAACATGCTATTTATTTCATTTTCAATCCAAATCACTCCTAACTCACCCGATATACTCTAATACTGTTTTAAAAGCATAATATATGCAAATGCAAGGTAACGGGGTGATAATTCCCGTAACGACGGGCCGGGTCGTTACATTCTCCCCAACTTAAACAAACGCTCGTCCGCGAGCGGGTTAAGAAACATACCCGGAGCATCAAATAAGTGTGGATATCTGCTCCGCATTTCCTGCTCGGTCTCCCAAGTTGCTTCCTCCACAGGACGACCTCTCCACTGCACTTTTACTGAAGCTATATCCTTAGATCTCAGCTTACGAACCTGTCGACCCAAAATGGCTATTGGTTCCACATCATAAGTCAAATCCTCATCTAGCTGTATCGTGCCGAAGTCCAACACATGAGACGGGTCTCCGACATACTTCCGGAGCATAGATACATGGAACACCGGGTGAACTCCCGACAAACCGGGTGGCAAAGCAAGCATATAAGCCACCTCCCCAACTTTCCTAAGCACCTCAAAAGGTCCAATAAACCTTGGGCTCAACTTCCCTTTCTTTCCAAACCTCATAACACCCTTCATAGACGAAACCTTCAGCAACACCTTCTCACCTACTGAATAAGACACATCTCGGACCTTCCGGTCCGCATAACTCTTCTGACGCGACTGAGCTGTGCGAAGTCTCTCCTGAATCACCTTCACCTTATCTAAAGCATCTTGGACTAACTCTGTCCCTAACAACCTAGCCTCGCCGGGCTCGAACCAACCAACCGGAGACCTACACCGCCTCCCATATAAAGCTTCATACGGCGCCATCTGAATGCTGGACTGATAGCTATTATTATAAGCAAACTCCGCCAAAGGCAAATAATCAGCCCATGAACCACCAAAATCAATGACACAAGCACGCAACATGTCCTCCAATATCTGAATAGTACGCTCAGACTGCCCATCCGTCTGTGGATGAAATGCTGTGCTCAACTCTACCTGTGAACCCAACTCTCGCTGAAATGTCCTCCAGAACTGAGATGTGAACTGGGTACCTCTGTCTGATATAATGGAAATAGGAACTCCATGCAATCTCACTATCTCACGGATGAATATCTCTGCCAACCGCTCTGAGGAATAAGTAGTACACACTGGGATGAAGTGAGCTGACTTAGTCAACCTATCCACCACCACCCAAACTGAATCAAACTTCCTCGCTGTCCGAGGAGTCCACTAACAAAGTCCATAGTTATTCTTTCCCACTTCCACTCCGGAATATCAATACGCTGGAATACACCACCAGGTCTCTGATGCTCATACTTGACCTGCTGACAGTTTAGACACCGAGCCACATGGCTCACAATATCTTTCTTCATCTTTCTCCACCAGTAATGCTGCTTCAAATCCTGGTACATCTTCGCGGCTCCTGGATGAATAGAATACCGCGAGCTATGGGCCTCCTCCAATATCAATTCACGAAGGCCGTCAACATTGGGCACGCATATCCGGCCCTACATCCGCAACACACCATCACTATCAATAGTGACATCCCTAGCATCATCATGCTGAACTCTGTCCTTAAGGACAAGTAAGTGTGGATCATCATACTGGCGCTCTCGAATACGATCATATAAAGAAGAACGAACTACTACATAAGCCATCACCCGACTGGGCTCAGAAATATCCAGCCTTACCATCTGATTAGCTAACGCCTGAACATCAACTGCAAGGGGTCTCTCCCCAACTGGAATATACGCCAAACGGCCCATACTAATAGCCTTCCGACTCAATGCATCAGCCACTACATTGGCTTTCCCGGGATGGTACAAGATAGTAATATCATAATCTTTAAGCAATTCAAGCCATCTCCGCTGCCTCAAATTTAGATCTTTTTGCTTAAACAAATGCTGAAGGCTGCGGTGGTCCGTATATACATCACAAGATACACCATATAGATAATGCCTCCAAATCTTCAAGGCATGAACAATAGCAGCTAATTCCAAATCGTGAACAGGGTAGTTTTTCTCGTGGGGCTTCAACTGACGAGAAGCATAAGCAATGACCCTACCCTCCTGCATCAACACACAACCAATGCCCACTCCTGAGGCATCACAATATACAGTATAAGAACCTGAAGCTGTCGGTAGAATCAAGACTGGTGCTGTGGTCAGTGCTGTCTTGAGCTTCTGAAAGCTCTCCTCGCACTCCTCGGACCATAAGAAAGGAACACCCTTCTGAGTCAATCTAGTCAAGGGTGAAGCAATAGAAGAGAACCCCTGAACGAATCGGCGATAATACCCTGCCAATCCCAGAAAGCTACGGATCTCAGAAACTGAGGTCGGTCTGGGCCAACTCTGCACTGCCTCGACCTTCCTCGGATCTACCTGAATACCATCACAGGACACCACGTGCCCTAAGAATGCCACGGACTCGAGCCAGAACTCACATTTGGAGAACTTGGCATACAGCTTCTCCTCTCTCAATCTCTGCAATACTATACTCAAGTGCCGAGCATGCTCCTCCCGGCTACGAGAGTAGACAAGTATGTCATCAATGAATACGATCACAAATGAATCAAGATACGGCCTGAATACACTGTTCATCAGATGCATAAATGCTGCTGGGGCGTTAGTCAGCCCAAAAGACATCACAAGGAACTCATAGTGACCATATCTGGTCCGGAATGCAGTCTTCATAATGTCAGACTCTCTAATCTTCAGCTGATGGTAGCCCGAACGAAGATCAATCTTCGAGAACACCCTAGCTCCCTGGAGCTGATCAAACAAATCATCAATACGAGGCAGAGGATACTTATTCTTCACTGTTGCTTTGTTTAGCTGCCTATAGTCAATACACATCCTCATAGATCCGTCCTTCTTCTTAACAAACAGGATCTGGTGCACCCCACGGCGACACACTCGGCCGAATAAACCCCTTATCTAGGAGTTCCTGGAGCTGCTCCTTCAATTCCTTCAACTCAGCTGGTGCCATCCGATACGGAGGAATAGAAATGGGCCGAGTGCCCGGCACCAAGTCAATGCCAAAATCAATATCCCTGTCCGGCGGCATGCCCGACAGGTCTGAGGGGAATACATCTGGAAAATCCCTCACAACAGGTACATAATCAATGCTAGGAGACTCAACCCCCACATCTCTCACAAAATCTAAGTACGATAAACTCCCTTTTTCAACCATTTTCTGAGCCTTTAAGAACGAAATAACACGGCTAGGGACGAAACCAGTCGAACCCCGCCACTCAATCTGAGAAATACCAGGGAATGGCCAACGTAACTGTCTTAGCATGACAGTTCAATATAGCATGGTACGGAGACAACCAGTCCATACCCAATATAACATCAAAGTCCACCATGCCCAACAATAGCAAATCGGCCTGGGTCTCCAGACCCCCAATAGGATCTATAGACATGATCCACAACAATCGTATCACCCACGGGGGTGGATACATGAACAGGTAAATCAAGACTACCATGAGTCGCACCCAAATGATGTGCAAAATAAGAGGACACGTAAGAATATGTGGACCCTGGATCAAATAGAACAGAGGCATCTATGTGATAGACAGAAATGATGCATGTAATTACTGCATCAGAGGCAACTGCATCACGCCTGTCAGGGAGTGCATAGAACCGTGCCTGGCCTCCACCGGATCTCTCCTCGCCTCTGGGGCGACCACGAGAAGACTGACCTCCACCTCTACTAGCCTGAGATGGTGCTGAAGAGGAGGGCTGATCCCTCTGCTGAGCCCTGTCCCTACGGAGTCGAGGGCACTGCCTCCTCATGTGGCCAAACTCACCACACTCATAACAAGCACCTGGTGCTGGAGAAGGGGACTGAAAGGAACCCCTCGCCGCAGAAGAACCCTGGACTGAAGAAGTAGTAGGTGCTGCACTCTGGGCTGGGAGAGCACTAAGTGAAGACTAACCCCGCTGAAATCCCTGTCGACCACGACCATAAGAACCTCCGCTTTGCTTAGGGCGGCCTGAACGAGAAGGTCTAGATGAGTGACCTCCACCCTGCTGGAAATGCCCTCTAGATGGAGCACCACTGAAATTACCAGAACTACGAGGCCTCTTGGCCTCCCGCTCCTCTCTCTCTCGGCGACGATCCGCCTCAACGGAGCGTGCCATATCCACAACCTGCTCATATGATGAAGATAGAACTCTCTCTCTAGTCATAAGAATACTAATGGAGTAGTTGAGGCCATCAATGAACCTCTTAATCCTTCCCCTATCAGTAGGGATCATCCATGTGGCATGCCTAGCCAACTGTGTAAATCTGAGCTCATACTGGGTCACTGACATGTCGCCCTGAACCAACCACTCAAACTGGCGACGAAGCTCCTCACGACGAGACTGATGGTACATATTTCTCTAGAAAGAGAGTAGAGAACTGCTGCCATGTGAGAGGTGCTGCTCTTGCAGGCCTACGCCTCTCAAACTCCTCCCACCAATCAAATGCGGGACCAGTGAACTGAAATGTAGTAAATGAAACTCCGCCGGACTCAAGAATACCAGCCGTACGCAACATCTTCTGACACTTATCCAAGAAACCCTGGGCATCCTCGCCCTCAACGCCACCGAAATGGGGTGGCTGAAGTCTACCAAACCTCTCAAGACGACGCTGCTCGTCCTCGGGCATAACCTGAACCATATGCTCTGGAGCTGGAGCTGGTGCAGCCGGAGGAATAACCGGTGCAACCACCTGAGCGGGGACAACCTCTGGCATCTGAAGTCCCTGAACAACCGGATCAGGTGTGCGAGCTGCAGGGGTCTGCTGACCACCCCCTGACTGAGATGTCGCTACAGTAGCGGTAGCTGAAACTACCTGAGCCAAACCGGAACACACTGATAATATCTGAGCAAGAGTCTCCTGAAGACCAGGGATAGCAATAGATATAGTCTGGCCCTGAACTGGGGCTGCTGGAGCATCAACCACTGGGGGCTGCTCCTGAACTGGTACAACGGGCGGGTCAGCTGGCACTGCCTCAGCCGCCCTACCTCTACCTCTAGCACGACCGTGCCCACGGCCTCTAACAGGTGGCAATGGAGGTCGTCCACCTCGTCCTGATGCTCGCATTCTCGCCATCTGCGAGAGAATAGAATATAGAAGTTCAGTTCTCAGAACAACAAGATCGCACGACGGAGTTCAAGAAAAGTGAAGTTTTCCTAAAGTTTCGCAGCCTCTCGAGGATAAGTACAGGCGTCCCCATACCGATCCACAAGACTCTACTAACCGGCTCAAGACTCATGAGGCCTAGTAAACCTAGGCTCTGATACCAACTTGTCACGACCCCAAATCCGGCCGTGATGGCGCCCAACACATTGCTAAGCCAGCCTGACCAATCAATATCAACTACGGAGCTAGAAGCTCTCTTTAACCCATTTAAGCAAATTAATTCAAGAAATAATAGTGATACATATACTGAAAACGGGGAACCAAGTCCCATAATACCTTAACTCCAATAGACCAAGGGTCAAGAGTCATGAGCCTCTACTGAACATGAGTGTATAAAGGTTTACAAGATACCAAGTGCGGAAAGAAATGTCAATACAAAATCAAAAGACAGTAGGAAGGAACGACACCCAATCAATACAACTCAATTTACATCAAAATTCCCAAAGTTGTCAAAACCCGAGCCCCGGGCCCACATTCCGAAAATTTACGAAATTCACATTTCCGGAACCCTCGTCTCAATACGAGTCTAAGCATATCAATTTTACCAAAATCGGACTCCATTTGCCCACTCAAATCCTTGTTTTTCTACAATTTAGGCCTAGGGTTAAAACCCACATTTAATCTTCCATTTACAGGGAATTAACCAAGGATTTCATGTTAAAATGATGTAATTAAGCCACAAAACTTACCTCCAACGAAACCCCGATGATTTCCCAAGCAATCTCCCGTCAATTTCTCCTCTTGGAACTCAAAAATGGAGTTTTGGGTTAATGAACCCGTATGTGAAATGTTCTCTAATTAAACTCACTGCCAGAGCAATTTGCTCTACGCGTTCGCGACGCCTATCACGCGTCCGCGAAGCTCTGCCCAAAATACCCTTCGCGAACGCGACACACCTTCACGCGTCCGCGAAGGCCAACTTCCCAGCTCCGGATTTTTACTCTACGCGAACGCGACGTGAAGCCACGCGTCCGCGATGCCTTACCTTTTCCTCTTGCGCGAACGCGATCCAACCCATCGCGAACGCGATGACCAACTGGCCCCAACCTACGCGAACGCGTCACTGCTCTTGCGAACGCGATGCCTTACTGACCCGGCCTTCGCGAACGCGGGACCCTCCTTCGCGAACGCGAAGGCTTATTTTATGCCCAGTGATCTGCAATTTACAGCAGATCACTTCTTGCTTCCAAATGCCGGATGATGGTCCGGATTCACCCCGAGGCCCCCGGGACCTCAACGAAAACCACCAACATACCCCAAAACACGATACGAACTTGTTCCAATCATAAAAACACCATCCAACACATCAAAATCACCAATTACACACGGATTCAAGCCTAAATTTCTTAAAACATTCCAAATTACACATTCAATCAAAAACCCGACCAAACGACGTCCGAATGACCCGAAATTTTGCAGGCATATCCAAAATCACCTAACGAAGCTACTGCAACTGTCGGAATTCCATTCCGACTCCCCGATCAAAATCTCACCTACCGTTCGGATTTCGCCAAAATTCAACCTTAGCCAATTCAAGCCTATTTCTACACCGGACCTCCAAATTCAATTCCGATCGCTCTCCTAGCTCACAAATGATCCCCCGGAACTAGTCGAATCATCAGAATCCGGTTCCGAGCACTCTAACTCAATAGTCAACTCTTGGTTGACTTTTCATATTCAAGCTTTCTTCAAACATGCTATTTGTTTCATTTTCAATCCAAATCACTCCTAATTCACCCGATATACTCTAATACTGTTTTAAAAGCATAATATATGCAAATGCAAGGTAACGGGGTGATAATTCCCGTAACGACGGGCCGGGTCGTTACAAGTTTTATCCTGGGAGGAATTAATCCAAAACCTGGGCAACAATGAGGGGATTAAATTCCTTAAGGACATACAAGCACCCCCCCCCCAAAATGCATATATGAGATTGTACGAGTAAGGTATGAGCAGTTTCGATAAGATGACTATTCTTTCTTTCCGCCCCATTTTGTTGAGATGTGTACGGACAAGAAGTTTGATGAATAATCCTATGAGAGTTCATAAATTGCTGAAATGGGGAAGACAAATACTCTAGGGCATTATCACTACGAATGTGTGGATAGAAACCCTAAATTAATTTTGAATTTTACTGTGGAAGGTCTGAGAAATAGAAAACAACTCAGATCGATTTTTCATCAAAAAATATCTAAGTGCACCCGAAATAATCATCAATGAAACATGCAAAGTAGCGAAATCCCAAGGTAGAACTAACTTGACTAGGTTCCCCAAACAGTTGAATTGACTAAAGTAAAATGTGACTATGCTCGATTATCAAGAAGCCGAGGAAAATGAGAGCGGGGTATGCTTACCGAGCTGACACACTCTAGAGTGGACAAGTGAGATAAATCAGGTACAATTTTCTGAAATTTCGACAAACTAGGATGTCCACCCGTTATGCAATAAATCTGGTGAATCGGTAACTAGACAAGTTGTTGAAGGAAGACAAGATGTGAGTCCATGTGATTTTGAAATGATGGGGTAATAAAGTCCATTTGATTCATGCCATGTACTACATTCCTATATAAAAACAAGGTCATCAAAAAAATAAAACAAAGCATTTAAGTGATTTGGCTAAGCGACTAATAGCTATGAGATTAAAAGGACTACTGGAAACATAAAGAACTGAATCTAAAGGTAAGAAAGAAAATGGACTTGCTTGACCTATTCCGGCTGCCGTGGTTTGAGACCCGCTGGCCATTGTGACTGTTGGGAGAGATTGAGAACATGAAATAGTAGTAAAAAGCGATTTGTTACCAGAAATATGATCAGATGCACCTGAAGCAATGACCCAAGACTTAGAGGTTGAAGATTGGTAGACACAAGTCACGCTACTATCTGTTTGAACAACAGAAGCTATCCTTGAAGATGCCTGTTTACATGCTTTATATTGAAGGAACTCAATATAAGTCGGTAGAGAAACCATCCAACCATTCATACTATTGTATCCTATTTCGCTACAATTTATTTCTCAAAATCTTGACTAAAAGTAGTACGCTTAACTTGAAATAGTGGAAATCAATAACTCCTGCAGGATAACTGAAGAAATATTTGGGAAAACACTGTTCACAACAGAAAAATAGAACAATATTTTACGCCGGAAAACACTGTAGCTCGCCGAAAAATTCCAAAGTTATCAGAATTTGTCGAAAATAATCTGGTGGACTTGGAATTGTTGTGCGACCAAGCTGTCCCGAGGAAGCTTGGCCAAAAAATGGTTGCGGATCTGAGTGGCACGTGGGGTGTCTGTTGCAGGAGAATCTTTTTGGGGTTTGGCCGCCGGAGGTTTCTGAGTCCAATGGTGGTGTTTGTTTGTGCACAACATTCACCAAATGTGAGATGATGCAAATAAGTCACTTAGGTCACCGGAAAATTGCACGGTGAGATGATGCAAATTAGTCCAATGCTGGAACGACGCGCATCGATCTTTTCTCACTAATGTTTTGATACTATGTGAGAAAGCACGAGAGAAAATATTAATGCTTACAGTACAATATCCTATTTATATATAGTGATTACATAATAATAGGTATCTACTTCCCGATGTGAGATACTATACATGACTAACTACTTAACAATTTGTTTTTCACTCAAGAAGTAGACATTATTCGAGTAGACTTAACTACATATTTCATACACTGATGTAAAAAAATATTTTTCCGGCATCTTTCCGAACTTTTGAGAGTAAGGGAGCTTACCTGTAACAGAAACCTACTATTCTGGCTAGGATACAATCAATTCCCACATTGACACTCCCGGTATATGCACCCTGGCAGGGTTTTTTTGCCTTCTTGGGCTAAAAATCAATTGGTTCTACAGTTTAAGAATTTTGCGGTCCCAAGAATGTTGAGGTACCTTTATTAAGGTATGAAACTTCTCCAAAAGAAACTCCTTTTATGATCTGTATGCATATGCAGATCCATGCAACTCAATTCAACCCAAAAAAAAATTGAAAAATAATGATCCATCTCAGATGGTAAACAAAGTACTTTTTTCAACATCTGCTGGAATCAACACTTCTCCAAGTATATTGTATCTTGTGATTCTTGTCAATCAGGAATTCTTCTCCAAGTATATTTTTTTGTTCCTTGATACTTTTTCAAAATCAAGAACCTTCCGGCTAAAGTGCAAGGTCCAAAATCTGCTCTCAAACAACTTGTCTTCACAAACAAAAAAAAGCTTTTTTTCCCTATTAAAAGAATTGCGTATCTTGACACATTTAGGTGTTACCACGAAATGAACTTCCAACAACATCCCAAGCACCATTTACAAAAAAATGAGTAAAAATCAAACAAATACCTTTGAACTGGTTCTTGGAGGTTAATTGGTGTATGAGCTGTTGAAATCTTTTGTCTGTATTTTCTTTCCATTGGTTTTGTTTTCCTTTTCTCACCTGAAAACCAGGTATTGTATCATTCGAACTTGGACAAATTAAACTTTCTCATATCGCGTGGCTTTCTATTATCCATTGGCTCTCCCCTTTTCTTAGGCAAGTTCTGGACCATTTGGCAGTAAATCATAACCATCATGGTGCTCGGTATTCTTCTGTTCGACAGGTATCAACTTCAAAATTACAGCAACAATCAGGCTTGCAGCCCCAATTAAGACACTGAGTAGCCATAGTTCCCAGCTGAGTGGTGTTGTGCTTGCAAATGTGCCTAAGAACTCGACTATGATTACTTGGAAGATAACAGTAGAAACCACGACACATAAGAATATCCAGCTTCCAAAAATGCCACGGAAAACATTTATCTTATCCATGTCCCGGCAGTTTATTTCATTAAATACCTGACAGAACACAAATGTGTTGAAAATGAAAGTATGGAGAACTGTGGTAGTTTCTGAACCTTCAAGTCTCAAAATCTGATGTCCAGTGAAGCTGAAAATCAATAGTACAGCCAGTTGGTAGATACTCTGTCCAATCATATTTCTCCACATCGTCTTGGAAATCAAACTCACTTCCCTTCCAACAGGAGGTTTTCTCATTAGTCCTTCATGGGGTGGTTCAGTGGCCAAGGCGATTGCACCTAGAGTGTCCATAATAAGGTTGACCCAAAGCAACTGAACCACTGAAAGAGGAACCGATCCTGTTATGTTATAGCAACAGATAAATACCAGTCATCAATTTTGGAAAAATGTGTCACTTTTTTTCATTGGCACACACTGATCACTAACAGGAAAAGAAATGAAGAACTCCAACAGAACATTGAATACCTGAGATGCATGCGGAAATAAAATTGATCATCAGAGCCACAATACTGACAGTTAGCTGGAATTGCACAAACTTTTGAATATTTATATACACAGAACGACCCCACTTAGCCACATTCACAATTGTACTAAAGTTGTCATCAAGTACTATAACATCAGCACTTTCTTTAGCTACCTGTTATTGCATTTAAGAAAAAATGATGTCACAAACTGCTTAAAATTGTCTATATAGGGGAAGGTGTAAGTTGAGGTATTGATATTGGAAAAACAAAGAAAAGATAAATGAAAGCAGGCAACTTTTTTTGTTTTTATTTTTGGTCCAGAATAGAACTGGAAAATCCTGGCCTCGACCATTTAAAACTCTTGGTGCTAAGACTGTCATCAGTAAGTTGTATCGGATCAATATTAGGATAACATAAACAAAAAAAAAAACAACTAAATAAACACCTATATGCTGCGGATCTACTGGGCCATACTCTTGAATTTACTGCAATTGACCATTGAATTTTAATTGCTCTAACTTGTCAATGAGCCACTTCAGTTAGGACTCCAAAACCTTTCTTCTTTATAAGTATAAAGGGCAGCCCGGTGCACTAAGCTCCGCGGGGTCCGGAGAAGGGCCGGACCACAAGGATCTAATGTACGCAGCCTTACCCTGTATTTCTGCAAGAGGCTGTTTCCACGGCTCGAACCCGTGACCTCCAGTCACATGGCAGCAACTTTACCAGTTACGCCAAGGCTCCCCTTCCTTCTTTATAAGTATGACTAACTTAAAATTTTCAAGTGATTGTACACAAAATTTCACTATATAGACTTAAGTAAATGAGCAAATCAAATGGAAAATCCTAAGGTATAGTTTATGCCCTTATATGAGAACAAAATATTAACTGCAGAAGAAAAGAAAACTGTAATTTGGAATCTTTAATACAATAAAATGGTAGGAATACATTAACCTAAAACAGGAGCAAATCTACAAACCTCAGTTCCTGCTATACCCATAGCAAGTCCAATATCTGCCTCGCGGAGAGCAGGGGCATCATTCGTGCCATCACCAGTAACTGCAACAATCTCTTTAAACATACCTCTCAAATTCTTTACCAACACAAGCTTGTCCATTGGTGATGATCGCGCCATCACCTGCATTCAATATTGTAGCATTTCAGCAACATTTTATTTACATCAGATGGATCTGCGAGAGTGAGATCAAAAAATCAAGAACAAAACCTGAATTCTAGGAATTATTTGTCTCATCTCGTCAGGAGTTTTGTCCCGAAACTCCGGGCCTTCAATGACCAAACCATCAGCAGTTAGTATCCCACATTCTTTAGCAATGGCTTTGGCTGTATTAATATTGTCACCAGTGACCATTCGCACAGTAATTCCAGCAGCTAAACATGATTTTACTGCTTTGTTAACCCCAGGACGAACTGGATCTTTAATCCCAATAATAGCTAACAATGTGTAGCCACTATCAGGAATAATATTTTCATCATAGCCATCCTCAATGTCCTTTAAGGCCACACAAAGAGTACGCAAGGCTTCGTCAGTGAATTCACTAATGACATCCATAATATTTCTTATTCTATTTTCTGTCAGAGGAACAATTTCACCATTAAGATCAATAAACCTGTCACACATTTCTAGGATTATCTCAGGTGCACCCTTGCAGAAAGCTCGGACTTTGCCATCTGGGAGAGCAATAAGCACAGACATCTTTTTCTTTTCTGAATTGAAAGGCTCAACTTTTAGGAATTTACAGTCCTTCCTTTGCTCATAAATATTACCACCAAGAAGCAATCCATAATCTAATATTGCTGATTCTGTTGGTGTTCCCAGAATTGACTTGTTTCCATCATGATCCTTAACTACCTCTGCTCCCGTATTGTGAAAAATTGCCTGCAAAAGAAAGGCCAATGCATTTTCTGATATATTCAAAGTTACTGCATCTCCACCTCCATCAGTTTCTACCTTTTTAGTTTTTTCACAAATCCATATCTTCTTGACTACCATTTGGTTTGTAGTTAGTGTTCCTGTCTTATCTGTGCAAATGCAAGTAGCTGAACCCATTGTCTCACATGCAGAAAGATGCCTCACTAATGCCCGGTTGTCCATTAGCTTTTTCATTGCAAATGCAAGACTCAACGTCACTGCCAGAGGCAGTCCTTCTGGAACTGCAACAACAATTATAGTCACTGCTGTCACGAGGTAATTTAGAAGAGTCAGTGCATCACTCGAAGACCATTTCGTGAGCTCGTGGTGAAGTATTTTCTCTACCAGAAATCTGACTGTCAACACCATAAATGTAAGAAGACCAAATGCCAGTCCTATCTTTCCAATAATGGTAGCAACACCACTCAACTTAACTTGCAGAGGAGTCTCATCTTCTACCCCATCTGTTAGCCTCTCCATCAGCTTACCCCATTCGGTTCTCATTCCAACAGTTGTTACTAGCATCTTAGCTGAACCATCTTGCACTTTGGTTCCAGATAGAAGAAAAGGTCTTCCTTCATATATGCTTACGGGTACACTCTCACCAGATAGGCTTGATTGATCAATTAGCAAGCTGTATCCCGATATGAATATTCCATCAGCGGGAATCAGATCCCCTATAGATAAGTGAATTACGTCACCAACCACCAAGTCATAAATGGAAACCTTCTGCCTGGATCCATCTCTTGTGACCTGGATAAATATCTTTTTCTTCTCCTTATCCAAATCCCTGAACTGCAATGACTGCTTGTAGTCGCTAATTGCAGTAACTATGACTACCAAGAATATGCTAAGTAGAATTCCCAGCCCGTCATATGTTCCTTTTGGCCACCCTTTGGTGGCAAGCGCCACACCAATAGAGACAACAGCACAAACCATGAGGATGATGAGAGTTATATCCTGCAAAGCCTCCCATGTAAAAGTCCAAAAACTTTTAAAAGGTTTCTCAATGTATTTGTTCGATCCATATATATTTTGTCTGATATGCACATCACTGGTTTTCACTCCTTCATCCAATGAGACTCTCAGCCTACTTGCGATCCCTTCGACTCCTCCAATTTTATTTAAGGTTTTGATGTCATATGAACTAACAATAGATGCAAGTCTATCTGGATGAAGTCCTAAATATGTTTCTCGAGTTTCTTCTGACAAGTAATTTTCCAGTTCAGCGCCACCGTCATCGCTGACCAGCCATAGAGGCTTATTGTACTCACAAGCTGAAGAAAGAAAATGAAATGAGCAAAGCTAAAAGAAAGAGCATGGAGCTAGAATGACAGAATGGTTACAGAAAGTAAACTCAAGTGAGTAAATTATACCATCCATGAACTTGAGTGCTGCCATATAACCACGAACAGGAGCGGAGCAATGTAGAGCAAAGGGGTTTCAGTTGAATCCCCTTTCACCGAAAATTGCAGCGGAAATAGGCCAAAAATGAATCTCTTTGGGTATATAAACTGTTGATTCCTCTTGACATAAAGATTCTAGTATAGTATCAAAGGGAGTTCAAATCTCCAAGTGTGACTTTCTAGTATTTTTTCGAATCCCCTTAGCATAAAAACCTGGCTCCGCCACTGGCCACAAAAGCAACCCGAATTCGTTCCTGGAAATCGCATACAGTAAAAAGAGGAGCATGACTGAATAGACAAATGATATTAGAAAATCACGCACTCCTCCATGATATGGAAATAAAATTGATTAGAATGTCATGGCTTCCATTTATGTTTAATTCCAAAAAAAAAAACATTAAACAATATTATGATTGCTTGAAAAGGAAGAATTAAGGACAAGGAAAAGCAGAAAAGCAGTCCATGATCTTTAACACGAAAAAAAGAAAACCAGCAGACAATATGTCATTGCCAAAAAAGGAAACAGTTCAGGATAGAAAGGGATCTCTGAAATAACATAGATTACTCTTTAATCATTGTATCTGAGCTGCAATTCGAGCTCTCAACTTGTATAGAAATAATCAAATTATTATGCAAAACAATAAAGAAATTGTCGGATTAGATTTGAGAAAGAAGCAGTTAAAAACTCACACTGGAAAAGATTTACATCTTGAGAAGCAGTTAGGATGTAAAAATTACAGTTGGAATGAGTCGTCATTGAGCTGAAGCAGTTATTGAAGATTTCGCTTTTCTTCTTAATTGTAATTACAAATGTTGATGAGTTGCGATCTTCCACTGTATTTGATAGAGTAAAAAGATGGCATTAAGTTTAACTTGAACAGTTAACTGAATATACTACTAACAGAAAAGTTGACGCAACTCAGTCGGAGAAGTTATTCTGCCGACCAAACATGGCAGCAGCACAGACGGGCATAATCACATGAGATCACTGGTAGAAAAAAAAAACTGCGGAATAAAGACAAAAAAACTAACAATGGATCTGAGAGGCGAAAGGAATTTATGAAAAGAATAGTACAATAAGTACACAGAATTTCTGATAAAGCCAGTTATATAGTGTCAATTGCCTAGCCAAAAGCTATAGACCTCCTTATATTATTTGATCTTACACACCAGCCAAGTTTTTTTTTTTTTTTTTTTTTTTGGCAAAAGTGTTTTTTTTTCTTTTTTAGTGTGAAAAGCATTTTGGCCAAAATTTGAGGTGTTTAGCTAAGCTTTTGAAAGGAAAAAAAGTATTTTTGAGGAGAAGTAGAAGCATTAGTTTGTCTTCAAAAGCATTTTTTTAAGAAGCACTTTTAACAAAAATACATTTAGAAGCATTTTTCAAAAGCTTGGTCAAACACTAATTAATGTTTAAGATCCCCTTTTAATTAATTAATCAATCACAAGCTATTCTCCTCAAAAGAATATTTTATTAGAGTACTTTTGAGAAAAGTACTTCTCAAAATAAGCTGATTTTAGAAGTTTGGCCAAACGGGCTATAGTTGAAATTTAAAAAAAGAATCTTTGAAATTGAATTGAGAAATAATTTTGCAAAGTCGAGATTGCATTTCAACATACATTTTATTTGAAAAAAGATTATTGTTTTGTGAGTGTAAGAAGATATTTTAACCAAAAGTTATCACTTGAAATTAAAACTGATCATATTTTATGAACAAATAATATTTTTTAAAAGAAAAATACCAAAATTTACGGTCAAATGAAAGCTTAGAGATAGTTAAGTCCAAGGTTTATATCTTTAATAATTTTGTATACTACAAACTGCTAATCCATTTACAGGGGAAGGTTAATTTGTAGTGGTTAGTACCTTAGGTATTTCAGTAAGAATTCAAAAACTTATCAAGTAAATAAATAAATAAATAAATATGAAAGTGCAAATGGTCTTCTATTTGAAGGCCTGACTCCGACTCGGCCCGCTCTCTATGTGAGACTTGCACTACTAAAATCAGGACAAACTACTTGACTCTCAAACAAGAAAAAATGTTGGTATATGAAGATCTTCACTATTATATTATATATTATCTCCACTTGTCATTTCACCGAAGTCTATACCATGATCCTGAAATTTAAAAAGTTTCACAATTGAGGCTTGCTCAGTTGATAAGTACCTCCACCTACAACCGTTAGGTCCTGGATTCGAGTCAAAGGTTTCCACTAGCTAGCATGTCATTCCATTTTTTCATTTTATGATGATTTAATGGTGTCCGAATTAATTTGCATGTATTTCAATTAAATTCAAAAACCAAATGCACAACCACATAGGTAAATTTTGCTAATAATGTAACTTGCAAATCTATCATTTTGCAGTGGGTTCAACCAAACCCTATATACATTATATACGTATATGCAAAAATTTAAAGTAATATATGCATCCAACCCATGATATTAATTTAGAGTCGTGATTTATGGCATGGAGCAAGTATTTCGCTTTCAGACCACAACTGTAGAATGAGTGAACTTTTCCGAAAGAAGTTATTGCAAAAAGCAAGTTTGCAGCAAAAACATTCATAAATTTGGTCCTCAACATAAAAACATTTGGTCCTCAACTGAGGTAGTAAGACAATTTCACTATATAGGGAAAGGATGAGATCTGCAATTAAAAGCTCTTTGGGTCTACATCCAACTGTCGTGCTAGCAAATGATGTTAATCCAGCAAAGAGATAGGGACCAAGAACTATGAAATTTGCTTCAAAAGTCAAACAAGAACATGCCAAATATAGGTATAAAATGGCCGAGAAAAGTTGTGAACACTAATATAATGATTGTATTGTCATGTGATTATTAGTGGCATATATAGTCATTATTATCTTTTTCGCCTTTTTTAAGTACTAGCTTCTTTGTGCGTGAACCTCGTCTCAATAATAACATAATATTAAAAATCACATATACTACTAAATAATATGTTTGAATTTGAAAATAAAAACTAAAGTAAAACTATAAGTTCTTGAGATTAATGAATGCTTATCATATTTAGCTAGCTCGATAAAGGAAGAAATTGTACCCCGTAAAAGTTCTTTAATGTCTCGTATTTCAATGAATTATATATATATATATATATATATATATATATATATATATATATATATATATATGTATTTCAATGACTTAAATATTTTTGTAATATATATATAATGCGCTTGAAGCTATAATAATAAGCATAAAATTATAAAATGAGAATAATAATTTTAAACAATGTCTTTGAGATATAAAATAAAATTAAAAATAAGTTTATGAAAAAGATGAATATAAGTCTAAAAATAAAATATATTTGACTCAATATTCTAAAACAATAGATCACAGAGATATAATTCAAAATTAAAATGCTCTACAACTTAGGAATCTACATTGATTAAATAGATTAAAGTAGAAATACTATCTCCTTTACTTTTCAATCGACTTCTTAATACACAAGTCAATCTATTTAATAGTAAGACAATTTTTTAATTTTTAAAATTATAATTTATAGGTATTAGAGAAATAAGTAGTTAATAAATAAAGTAATTCATTATAATTTATTTGTAATAGACTGATATATGTTATTCTAATTGATTTTAAAATTTTAAAAATATTAAAACTTCTAGCATAGTTTAAATTAACAAATATTTTATAATTTTGAAATTTTATTTGATTTCAAATTGTGAACATTTTAATTCATTACAACAATATCGTTCTTAAGATTTTGTATGTATTGTAATAAATCTTTGTAATTGTGATGAAAATTTAATTAGTTTTAAAATATTAATTTAGAGAAAAGGATAGGATGATGGCAATACGATTGCCTAATTTGAGTGAATCTAAAACATTTATTTTTTGTATTTTATTTAGTTTTAAAATTGAACAAATGAAAGTCAAACACTATGTGAAAAATATTCAAAGACTAATCTTACTCCTCCTTTTCTTTTTATAAAATTGTAAATTACTTTCCTTTTCAAATCTATTATACTATACACAATTCAAATAAGGAAGGTTTTGGTACACAGAATATAGTGAATTTTGAAATCCTAAATATTAGGACAATAATTAAATAACTATTCCTAAATATTAGGAAAATAATTAAAATGAATATCTTGTCCCGTGTAAAAACTCTTTTTAAAGGGTAAAAAAGGCGAAAGATATTTCGTTAAGGGTTTTCGTGCTTTTAATATAGTATAGATATAATGGGCACGTTTTTTCACAATTATAAGTCGTGTGTTCAGACTTTAAGGATAGACCGGAACCGAAATGTTATCTTTATGAGTCAAAATAGTGATCAAAATATGTAGAACTTAGTTTTGAATTGGAGTTTAATTTAACGGCCGTTTGTGACGTAAGATAAAACACGATAAAAAGCCCCATGTTTTAGAAAAACACGGTTGTCAATCGACGTTTTCTATAGTCATGAACAGAACCGCCTTTTCACTTAAAGAAGAAAACTAAACAAGAAAAAAAGATGATAGATTGTAAGATTTTAAGAAGAAAGTTCTGAGAATTTGTAGTGTGTATTATCATTCCTTTGTATATGTTTATATACAGTTGCCAAAGAATCAAAATAACATAAAGAGAAAAAAATATGTACACTTGTCCTAAGCCAATTGGCAAATGTGATAAGACACCTTATGGTTGTCATCTTAACCACTGGTGAGAAAGTCTCACCATAATCTATGCCTTCTCTCTAAACATCCCCTCTCACCACCAATATTGCCTTCAATCTTTCAACCTTCCCATCTGACATTGTAGGACATGTTGGTTATTCGGTGATAGGGATGAGAAGTTACATTCTCTTGGCTGACATGGGTGAGTGAAGCAGGCTGTAGCTACATTTGTGAACATGATGCTACTACAGACAAAGTCCTTTAAATAAAGTGGTTGGGTAGTAACTCTTCCTGATCTCCTCAGAGGAATGGGATCTTGAGGCATAGACATAGGCATGCTAGTATGTGAAAAATCTAGTTCAGTGGGGACTTGAGGTGAGCTGGGTGAGTGTGAGGGATGAGTAAGTGAATAAGAGGAAGGGTTTTTGGTAAAGGTGAGAAATCAGCTGCTAGTTCATGTTCTGAGCATTCAGTTGTGTCTAGTCTGGTGCAGGGGTTGAAAAGGTAGGTTCTGTGTTAAAGGTGGAATTTGGAAAAATAGAATGGTGTTCTAGGTTAATTCCTATGAAAGGAAAATGGGATTCATGAAATCTTACATCTCTTGACACAAAAATTTTTCTTGTTGACAAGTCCAGTAGTTTGTATCCCTTTTGTTGGAGAGGATAACCAAATAAAATACAACGTGTTTTCCTCTCATCAAACTTCCCTCTCCCTTGAGCCAGTGTAGAAGCATAACATAAACAACCAAAGTTTCTGAAATAGTCATACTTGGGTTTGTGTTGAAATAGGACTTCATATGGTGTTTTTCCTTGAAGAACTCTAGAGGGCAACCTATTCGGGATATGTGTAGCTGTTAGAATGCACTATTCCCAATAGAACTTAGGCAGTCTGGATTGAAATACTAGACCTCTAGAAATTTCTAAGAGGTATCTATGTTTTCTTTCAACAATTCCATTTTGTTGAGATGTTGCTACACAAGATAACTGATGTAAAATTCCTTCTAAAGCCAAAAGGATGGCTTCATGTGTCCCTCTCCCTAACTCCAGAGCATTGTTAGACCTTGTCATCCTCACCTTCACAATGAACTATCTTTCAACCATAGATTGGAAAGACTTGAGCATAGGAAAAACATTGCTTTTGGAGGATAGCAAAAATGTCCAAGTTCCTCTACTATAATCATCCACTATAGTAAGAAAATATCTAAAACCATTATATGTATTTGACTTGTAAGGTCCCATGTATCTATATGTATGAGATCAAAAATGTGATTAGATTTAATAGAACTGAAAGGGAAAGAATTCCTTGTTTGCCTAGCCTTAGGACAAACATCACAAGTAAAATTAGAATCAGAGTCACAATGAAGGAAACCTAAGTGTTTCATATGGAAGATGTCTCAAACTTACATGTCAAAGCTTAACATCAGAAATAGCATTAAGAAGTACACGACTAGAGAAAGACACAGCCTCTGAAATGGAATTTCTTCCTTTTGAATTGAGTATACATTACTACTGAACAGACTCTTAGACTTAAGACTACTAGGATCCAAAATGTGAAGACTCTCTCTAACTTTACCAAAATCTTGTGGACTTTTCATTGAGAGGCCCTGCAACACACACCCAACAGATGTGAGTAACACATCATATTTGAACTGTATGCAAAACCTACGAACTGATAGTAAATTGTACTTGAAATTTGGAACATGTAGGACATTATTCAGAACATGACCTGGGAGAATGGACACACTTCCTATATGAGTAACAATTACCTTGAAAGAGTTAGGCATATTGATATTTAAATGTACAGGAAGTTGAGTAAGAAACAAGAAAGAATTATGATCAAAACACATATGTTCTGAGGCACCTGAGTTAATAATCGAAGTGTCTGAATTAAAAGTTGTAAACACTGAACCTGAGTATTTTAGAATAGCACCCGCTACAGCCATATCATTAATTCCTGAAAGGGGGTACTGGAAGAAAGACTGTATGAAGTTGAAGAATAAGGCCAAACAAAATAATGAAAAGGCCATTATGGATTCAAATGTATCTGATTGTGATGATTCAAATTTCTCATTAGTTATAACAGACCCGTCAACATCATCAGACATATGGTTGATGGATTCGGCTTGTAGCTATCATATGTGTGCCAACATGGACTAGTTCGTGGAATTTCAAGAAGGAGAATATGGAGTCATCCACACAGTGGATAAGAGCCCTCTCGCCTCATATGGCATTGGTTCAATACGACTAAGGAACCATTATGGAATAATTAGAACATTAACAGATGTTCGATATGTACCAGATTTGAAGAAGAATCTCATATCTGTGGGAGCCCTAGAATCAAAAGGGTTCAAAATCATTGCAGAAAATGGAGTGATGAGAGTATGCTCTGTTGCACTAGTGGTAATGAAGGCCAATCGAAAGAACAATAACATGTACCGTTATCTCGGTAGTACAATTATTGGGATAGTGACAGTAACGTCCAGTGATGACAAAGAGGTAGAAGCAACCAGGCTATGGCACATGCACTTGGGACATTCTGGAGGGAAATGCTTGAAAA